>JAWPHD010005613.1:0-159930 GCA_037043455.1 Cyrtodaria siliqua | reverse complement strand
AGACAGTCATACAGACAGCGTTAGGCACAACGTACTAAAAACGGACGTGATTCTTACAATATAAAGCAGATCTTAATTCATTATAAACATTCCAGTATCAGAACAATAAAAATGATTAAAAGTTATGGTTCTATATCAGCCAAAAGTATTACTCAAAGCTGATTTCGTGAACTAGCATGTGCATTGAATATAGTTACGCAGATATTTATTTAGTGTGTCCTCAACATTCATATGTATTGTTACAAACATAAAAACATTTAAACATGTATTGTTGTTTTTATTGAAATTTACCGAAAACCCCAATTTTTATTACACAGATATGCCGGTAATTTCAATCACATCTGGACCACAATTCACTGTCTATGAAGGTGATGATGTCACGATTCATTGTAGCGTCGACAGTAACCCAATATCGTCAATCACGTGGTGGTACAACACATCTGGAAATATTCACAGTCAAGGTAAAATTAGGGTAGTTCCGTTCCACTAGTTTCACTGCAAGATGAATGCGATGTCTATAATGTCGAAATTATAATTACATATAATAATAATAATAATTATAAGTAAATAAAACAATATGCTCAAGTATTTAGTAACAGTGACCTTGACCTTGATCATAAATGATGCAATCCCAAAGTTGTTTTCATATAAGCCACTTAAACACCAAGTTGCAGGCCAATATCTCATTGCTAAGTGAAGTAAATGAGCAGAAACAGTTGTTCTATTTTAGTAACAGTGAACTTGACCTTGAACTCAGTGACCCCAAATGCAATCCCAAGCTACCTTTTCAAATAAGCTACCTACCCTTAACTTTTCATTACAACATCTCTTTCCTAAGTAAAGTTATCGAGTGGAAAACATTTTTCTATTTTTAGTAACAGTGACCTTGACCCCAGTGACCCCAAATGCAATCCCGAGCTTTCTTTTCAGATAAGCTACCAACCCATAAAGTTCAATTCCAATATCTCATTCCTAACTAAAGTTAATGAACGGAAACTGTTTTTTTTCTATTTTTAGTAACAGTGACATTGACCACGAGCCCAGTGGCCTCAAATGCAAACCCAAACTTGCTTTTCATATAAGCTATCTACACATCAAGCTTCAAGCCAAAACCTCATTTCTAACCTTTTTTTTTTGGGCGGAAACCGTTTTTCTTTTTTTAGTATCAATGACCTTAACCTTGACGTCAGTGATCCCAAATACAATCCCAAGCTTGCTTTTCATAGATGCTACCTACCCATAAAGTTTCATTCCAATATCTTATTCCTATCTTAAGTTATTGAGCGGAAACCATTTTTCTATTTTTATTACAATGACATTGACCTTGACCCCAGTGGCCCCATTTTCATATAAGCTACCTACGCACCACGTTTCAGGCCAATACGTCTTTAACTAAAGTTACTGAGCGGAAACCATTATCTATTTTTAGTAACAGTGACCTTGACCCCAGTGACCCCAAATGCAATCACAAGGTTCCTGCTCATATAAACTACCTACACATAAAGTTCTAACTAAAGTTATTGAGCGAAAACCATTTATTTTTTACTTTTTGTAACAGTGAATTTTGTGTATTTTTACAATTTCTGTTGCAATAGCAACCACAATTTTTGACATATCAAGAAATCAAAATTATGTGCATGATCTCCTCACTCAAGCATTTCTTTTGTTATAAATAAATCCATATTTTTTGTGTATTTTTACTATTTCCGTTTCCATAGCAACCATATTTTTTGTCAAATCAACAAAATAAAATAACGTGCATAATCCCCTCATTTCCCTCTACCAACATGCAAAGTTTCAAAAAATATTTAAGTAACTTTCTCATTATCGCAGGATCCGTATTTGTGGGACGGCCAGGGGGTAAGCCTAAAGACCCCTCCTGTGACACACCGGTAGGGGACTAATAAAAAGTATAATTATATGTAATAAAACATAAATAAGTCTATGCTTCCGAAAAAAATAATGTTAGTTTAACATATAAGTTTAATAGCGAAAGCAGAAGAAGTATCACGTTTCGGACCTAATATAACAAAAGCCAATTACCAAGTAAAAACTGATATCAAAACTTTTTTCAAACTTTGCATATTCTTTGTCGGCACTATAACAGGCTATTAACAGCATCAGTGCTACATATCGATATTAGGTCAAGCTCAACGTCAGGTAAACGAAAGCTTAAAGAAACTAACCCGCCAAATAACTGCACAATTACACGTACAAAACTGTTTATCAAAGCTCTGTCCAGGTGTTCAGGTCGTATAATAATGTATATGCGCCGATTAAACTTCTAGGATTGTTCATGAGTTCTTAAAATACCCGTGTTTGAATATGCGTAAAATGAATTATGCGTTGGTAACCCTTAATTCAACGCTTTAGTTTTGGGGTTTGGCCCGGCTGGTTAAAGCCGTTTATATTGTGTCTATAGAGCCTATAGATTCTCAAAATATACAAAAGAGTATTGCAGTCTCGATTTGATTGAGACTGTTCATGAACAGTAGTGAAATATACTTCCTACCGTTCACACTAGCCCCGGGTTGAGCAGAACTCAATATTCATTAAATCAATAGTTAAGTTTCGAAACGGTGTACATATGTTGTAAAATGTGGCTGTTGTTGTAGGGACAGCTACTTTATTCATGTGTATGGCTGTAACATTATATTAAGTGATCTATAACTATACTTATACTATGTCTATTGCTTCATATTTCTTGGTGCAACGTGCCGGCGATCTTGCTATCTTTGTTTTGTTTATAATTAAAAGAAGTCATGGTCTTTTTCATAAACAAACTAGTTTGCTATAAACACACGAACTACTGAATAACATCATCTCAATTTCTATCCTAGTTAACCCAGAACAAGGAAAGTCCAATACACTTTCTCTGAACATTCACCGTGTGTCAAACGCCGATGCCGGGGTCTACACGTGTTCAGCACAGAATGGAATTGGGATGGAAAGGAACACGACGGTACAATTACTAGTGAAGAGTAAGATTATTTGTTTCGACTTATTCAAGCTATATATATGTTGACGGGTACAGGTAAATGGTGAACAATCATGTAAATTATGAATAATCGATTGCCAACCGTGTCTTGATATAAGCATATATTTTGTATAAGTCAAAACAAAAGAAAATGCTTATTTTCAAAGTTCAAAAAGTACTAAATATGGGAACAGGGTTATTATCGTTGATTTTACAATTGTAAATTGTTGTTAAGTTAAAATATAGTACCTTTATATGAGTTAAGGTTTTAGCAGTTATGAATGTTTATACATGACATGTGTATAATAGCTTTTATCTTGTATCTGAATATGTATGTATGATCTCTCTAACTTATCATAGTATCTTTAAATTATATCTATTTATTCTATTTATACAGAAGGTGACAATTCGTTGCGATATGTTTTCTTATGCATAGTACCTTGCTTCTAATATGCTTAATTAAGGACCTATTTCGAGCCTTTTGTATTTAGAGGGAAGGAAGTCTGTATAGGTAATTGTAAATTACTGTTACACATACAGTTGCATGAGAAAATGGTGCTATTCATTATCTTATCAGATGATGAGGCCCTCCCAATACAGCTTTTTTCATGAAGCCAACATTTTGAAACATTGCAGCAGGGATTTTTTCCGTTGTGTTTTTGGTTTTTATTTTTTGTTCTACAGTAATAAAATATCAATAGCTTGTAGTATTTTGTACAGCTTAGTTGTTAATTTATTGTTGTTTTCTTCATAAAATTAAGATACGGCTCAATATAGCAATGCTATTGAACGAAAAAACTACTCGGGCCTCATTTTATATACATGTTCTAATCGGTCATGTAGCATGTTATCAGTAAATAAACAAGTTTGCCATGCCTTTTCAATGACTATTTGACGTTAAAATAATTATATTTCCTCGTTTTAAGGCCAGTCGGAAAAGCCACGTTCAGACATCAATACCACCGACACGGGCAGCAGTTTTACTGGGACTGTAGCTGCACTTACATGCATCGTCATTCTGATTGCTCTAGTGGTGGTTATAGTTGTCATAGTTATCGTGAAGAAAAGAAGAGATTCGACACGTTTAATCAACACTGGTTCAGTTCGAATCCACGTGGAAGCACGCCAGCCGTTAGTATTACAATTCGTTTAAATTGTTTCCTAATTATCAGCAAACTCTTCTGGCAAATCACCGCCAGTCTATAATTTAAAACTAGCTAGCATCTTGCCAGTCGCTCTGTCTACCAAAACGACCAGTTGCTTTGTCTACCTAAACGAGAACAACTTCTAAGACCGAATGGTTTGTTCAGCGTCAGAACAGCAACGAGTCAGATTTGCTGGCTGCAGAAACTTATATAGACTGCCTTATGCAATTGTGACTGTCAATCATATTGATTGGTTCAGTTTCAATCCCTTTTGCTATACAGTAATTATCCGGAATAAATCTATGAACGCAAGTAAAACGTTTTGCAAAGAGGGACACAAAATCGTCCAAATTCACAAAAAAACATCCCATCCGAGACATTGATTTAGAGTTTAAAGATGCCGTATGTGGGAGTGTCGTATCATATGTCTCCGTGCTGAATTTTTTATTTAATGCAAAGTGGCTAAAAGTATATTTGTTGTACATGATGTCCCTAGAGACCAATATCCATTCTGTAGCAGTAGGTACTACTGAAAATCCGCTGAGAAAGACTGATCATGGTTATTGTCATTGGACATCTGGTGGAATGTAGCTTGATCGACAATAATCAAGGTTATTGTCATTGAACCACCTGGTGGAATGGAGCTTGATCGACAATAATTAAGGTTATTGTCATTGAACCACCTGGTGGAATGGAGCTTGATCGACAATAATCAAGGTTATTTTTAAATGCTTGATCGACAATAATCAAGGTTATTGTCAGTGAACCACCTGGTGGAATGGAGCTTGATGGACAATAATCAAGGTTATTGTCAATGAACATCTGGTGGAATGGAGCTTGATTAACAATAATACAGTAACATATTTCCATCAAGTCTTTCGTTTCGGATTCTATAAATTTCACGTGTCTCTCGTTGATGGTGACCTACTTCATATAGTTAGTATACATCTTATACAAATCACTCCAGATGGCGCGGATGACAGCGTTAGCGTAGGTTTGATGCGAGAGGGTATCTTGTTCTGGTGGCACTAGATGCTGTGAGAAAAAAACTTTACCCTTCGATGTTATTCCAATTTCGAACAAAACCGGCATTAGTTAGTTTTATAGAACTTTCAGAAATGTCGTTTTAATATTAAGGCCTTCAAACAAATACTATACGTATGTGATACTTCTTTATTTAGAAAAACAAACTTGAATTAAAGAAATATTTTTATTATATGCATGTCTTATTAATATGCCAAAAACATGCATTTTACATTACAGACTATCGACAAACACACCAGCACAACCTCAAAATGGTCTCTATATGGACTTGAATTCAGAAACAAGAGTCGATACATACGATGTCATAGTCGCCGGTGGACAAGGTAACCAACAACCCCATTCAACATCCACTCTCAATGACGATGGAGATTATCTGCATCCAATAAATAGCGAAGATGATAAAACAACTGCTCTGAATACTTCAAAAACCTATCCAGATGACGACGGGGATTATCTGAAACCGGTAAATTTGAATGAGGGCTCACCTTCTCTGAACCCATCACGGACACTTCGTTCTTTTTTCGGTAGGCAAAACCAACTCGCACGCATCCAGTGTATCTCAATAGAAAATGTCTATATAAACACTAACGATATGTATTTTTCTTTAACATGCACGTGTTTATCATTATCAACCTCCCAAGGCACGTTATGTTTGGTACTATATCATGGGAAATTAGTGTACATAATGTTAATAAAAAATAATTGATTCTCAAATTTTCGTCATTTATGCGGTTTTGAACGCCGGAAGAGAAAAGCAATTTACCATGAAGCGCGAAATTCATGAAATTTGCCATTCTCTACATTCTTTCAAAACCGCATAAACGAAGTAAATGTGCAAATCAATTCTTAATAATAACTCGATAAAAAACATATAGCATCTATAACAACTGTTATGTTACCCACAACATTATTCCTAGCCAGTTCTTAAAATCCTCAACTAGCTGTTTATATTATTTTAAACAGTCATTTAAAAAAAAAAGCTATGGTTACCATCTTCTGCGGTCTCCGGTTAAGTTTTTCGGGAATACAAATCTTTTGTGCGTGCGTAGAGCGAGATATAACATTGCAATAGGTATTAAAAATACAACCGTTCTTAATTCAATATGTGCTGAGTGCGTCTAAAGTGACATTGCATTTCAAAAGGCTTTTGATGCCCTGGAACATAGATAAAATCAATGATTTATGTGTATCTAAAATCGCGATAAATTTGTAAATAAGCTTTACATGTATTTGGTGGCATACGTAATATTACATAGCACAAACATTTGTATTGACTTTATAAAATGCTGTAAAATTATCAATTAAACATAAATATGAGTTATCATACACGTATCCAAGTAGAGTGGGAGTTAGTTGTGTGCGTCAGTATCCTTTTTTTCTGGCAAGTTATGTTTTTGTATTCCCACAATAACTGTAACCCACTATAGCTGAAAACTCGTCACAATTACTGTAACCCACTATAGCTGAAAACTCGTCACAATTACTGTAACCCACTATAGCTTAAAACTCGTCACAATTACTGTAACCCACTATAGCTGAAAACTCGTCACAATTACTGTAACCCACTAGAGCTGAAAACTCGTCACAATTACTGTAACCCACTATAGCTGAAAACTCGTCACAATAACTGTAACCCACTCTAGCTGAAAACTCGTCACAATTACTGTAACCCACTATAGCTGAAAACTCGTCACAATTACTGTAACCCACTATAGCTGAAAACTCGTCACAATTACTGTAACCCACTACAGCTGAAAACTCGTCACAATTACTGTAACCCACTATAGCTAGAAAACTCGTCACAATTACTATAACCCATTATAGCTGAAAACTCGTCACAATTACTGTAACCCACTATAGCTGAAAACTCGTCACAATTACTGTAACCCACTACAGCTGAAAACTCGTCACATCGCAGCATTTGAAGAATATTTTGTGAGATCCCCAACCAACCCCCGCCCCACCCCAACCGAGAGTGTGTTTCAGCTTGGTTATACACATTATAATATCAGCTTCATCAAAGCACATTTTAATATCAGTACACGTGCTGTCAAAGTTGTGCTTATATTAGTACACGTGCTGTCAAACTTGTGCTTATATCAGTACACGTGCTGTCAAAGTTGTGCTTATATCAGTACACGTGCTGTCAAAGTTGTGCTTATATCAGTACTCGTGCTGTCAAAGTTGTGCTTATATTAGTACACGTGCTGTCAAAGTTGTGCTTATATTAGAATAAAAGTAGAAATAAGTGAAAGCAGAAATACATCTCGGGTGCGATTGATGTTTGTCTTTAATCTTGTCTTGTCGTACCCTTAACGGTTTGTTCTCTTTGTTTCTCTGACTTCTGCCAAGTCACTGAGTACTTACTTTGTGGCTTTCTAGGTTGTTTTTGTTTTTTTATGTTATATATACTTTATCATGTATGTGTTTTACTTATATTGCCTATTAACACTGCCTTGTTTGTTAGAGATTATAACCTTGCAAGGATTTATCTTTATTTACACTGTCCGGTTTATTGGGATGACAATAGGGTTAGGGTGAGGTTTGGTGCACCCTAGAACCTGTTTTAAACCCCCAGCGGCTTTTTTTTCCACTGACCGTTCCCCGTTCCAAGGCGGTAGCCCTATTGTCAACCCTTTTGTGTTTGTGATGTTTATCTTGCCTTGTATTCATCTTTATAGTTGTTTGTTTCTCTGTGTGTTTGTGGTTGACTGTCGTCCTTGAATGCTACTTTACCTGTTCGATTTTTATATCTACTTTTAGTGCGAAAATCAATGGTGTATGTATTATGTGTCTTATTCTAAAAAAATGTATCAAATGATTTTCAGTATTCGGGAATTGAAAAATGCAAGAATTGAAAAATGCAGAATCATTGTGGGTAAACTCCGCACTACAAATTCCGTTACAGCACAGGTCTTACATAGTGAACAAAGGTATTAAAGATAAAACCGTTCTTAATTCAATATGTGTTGAGTGCGTCCAAAGTGACATTGCATTTCAAAAAGTTTTTGATGCTCAAGAACATAGATAAAATCAATGATTTCTATCGCGTATTTATGTGTATCAAAAATCGCGATAATTTTGCGATTTATAATGCCGTAATAGAGATGTTAATAAGCTGTACATGTGTTTGGTGGCATACGTAATATTACATAGCACAAACATCTGTATTGACTTGTGTTTATAAAATGCTGTAAAAAATATCCATTAAACATAAATATGAGTTATAATGTGATTTAAATACTTTTAGTACATAATGTAGCTTTTAGACGTAAAACAATTGATGCACGAATGAAAAAACTAGACAAATTGTCCTACAGTAATCACAGCAACAAAACGTTATGGCACGTAGGTCTGCACTGTAGCACAAACACAGAGCAAATTAAAAATTCAATGAAAAGTACAATACATTATACATAGTGTGGAAGGCATGGTTACTGACTTGGAACGCTCAGTAGGAAATATGGCTTACTGGCTAGCTTAAATCGATTTGATGTGTATTATCCTGTCATCAGCCCCCAAATTGAAAGACTGGGTAAATAAAAAATAAATACATCCCATCAAAAGTTAATCTTTGGCAATAAAGTCCACATCCAGAGAAACTGTATATAAAAATGTATGTTGTAAAAATATATATAAAAAACATAATAATTAGGGACACCTCGAGATGTATCCACAATTTCACTGAACAACCGCAGCATTTGCAGCCAAAGATAAAACCAATCTAGGATATGACCAGAAAACCTGAGGGACGAAAGTTCATGCACTAATATCCCTTTTCAGTGTTTCAGAAGGTGCAATCATAGAGTCCCACGAGCATGTCCGGTCATCGCACAAGATCAAAGAGTATTTGACTGTAGAGCCATAATTCAGTAAAATATCATTACGGATCTTTGTTACATACTAATTTGTCCTCATATAGTAAGTTTATTTGTAAAAAATAAATAAAAAAATACCAAGATCATGTATTTTAAAGAATATGTGTCATGGTTTAATATTTGACGGACAGTGGCCCTCTGGTGTGCATCACGGTATTAAGCAAGTGCTAGCGCGTTGTCTGATAAAGATTGAACTAAAATAGAAACGGCTCTAAACTAGTGCTGTAAGGGCATTAATCTCAATATCAGTAGTGCGGAGTTTACAGTGATAATAATCAGGCAATTGTATCGATCATGCTTCTTGGTTTAGCATAAGTAAGCTACTTCTAAATGCACTAAGCTAAATGGCTCTAAGCAAATAAAGTGTGACACAGATGTGAGCATGTCCAACGTCCCCATCAAATTTTGGACAGGGCTAACACTGTAACAGTATGGGTACGTTTAAAATAATGCAACTCCGGCTTAATTATCTGCCACATTACGAGGTCCCGCCTTAATTCCATTACGCGATGGGAAAGCTTATATCTGCAGGATTGTATAAACGAGTATTTCGACAATGAAACAAGTTAGAATCATTTTCTACTGAAAAAATTGGATAACTTGTTTAAAATTACCATTAAATTTTACAATATACAAACTTTTTAAGTCGTATAAAAGCTTTATTCCATACCCCAGACAACCCCGTTTTCGCTTCATGGAGAAGGGGTTAGATGGGGTATGAAAGGTAATCCTCGGACCTCGTAATGTGGGCCATACTATATCACAGGAATTTGAGATTATTTTACTAAGTATATGAAACAATTAAACAGAAAAAGAGTGTTTTGTACGTTTAAATAAAAATGTGTATACTAATATATAAACTTGATCAGGAAAAACGTGTCGAACATAACCCGATGTGTCTTCAAATCAAACGTTCTTTTGGATGGAAAACGACGTTTTTTGTTGTTGTTTTTTTGTTTTTTGTTTTGTGTGTGGGTTTTTTGTTTGTTATTTTTTTCCATATCCTTAGTTACTTAAACTTTACTAGAAATTAATGTGCTCGTATATATATGCATATATTGTTGTGTTTGATCTGTATTTGTTAGTTTGGGTTTTCAGCATGTTGTTGATATGTGCCAATAACATGTTAATTGAAATACAACTGTATATGATATATTCTGTGATGAATTATAGAAATTTCCCAGGTTGAGAAAATCTATAACATATCCCTTCCTCTACTATGCTATCTCGCCTAGTGCGCAAGACAGCACAGTAGCCAAATGTTATGAACTAAAACGATTGACGTCACGATATTACGTCACGAATTGACGTCATGATATTACTCCGCGCTGTCGCCAAAGGAGTGATAGTCTCGATCATCCAGACCTTTCGCGAGACTTCTCTCAAAGAATGTGATGGTCTGGAGTAAAGCTTCTTTAAACATTTTGACATCAAAACGAGGTGTGGACAAAAAAAAATCACCGGCCTCTGATTGGTCAACTTCAGTTTGTTATGGAAATCCGTGGGAATCACCCCCTACGACACGACGGCGTCAAAAAATACGTGACGTTACGCGCAATGTTGTGCAATAAAATTACCTCAAACATAGTCAGCGGATCACGATTAATGCTAAAAATTAAATTTTAAACATCATTTTGTAAGATTATATTATGTTTTTAGAGAAACTACAATAAAACGAAGTTTATTGTATATTTTATAAGGACGTACACACATCCCATTGGAACTAATGTTGCGCGTAATTCAACGTGCACTTTAATGTTGCAATCAAAAGACGTCACGTCGCAGTCAGTTTTGACGGTTGGCGCCGTCTATCGGTCAAAATGTTTAAAGAACAGTGAGTCCAGACGCTCGCTAACGCTCGCAGTCAGCTTGAGTGTGTCTGGATGATAGAGACTAAAGGAGTGACAGAAGAAGGAATACTTGTGTCAAAAGACGATTGAAAAGAAATTCATCACAGAATATATTTTATATAGTTTAATTAACATTTATGTCGTGATACGGAAAATAATTCACTCGTGAGAAATATTCTTGTGATATAGAAACTCGTGCGAAAACGCACTCGTTTCTATATCGCAAGAATCTTTCTCACTCGGGAATTATTTCCCGTATCACTTCAACAATGTTAATTAAACTCTATATCATGGGACTATTGGGACTGTCGATTTAAACACGTGTTGAAATTCAATTCGTCTGGTTGGGTAAAACATATTTGTTTAAGAAATTATTTTAATTGTGTAAGGCATTGTCCTACCTACTACTTTTACAAAAATAGTTCAAGCTTTTTTTTTAAAAACTGCATTTAAATGCCAATTCAATATGTTGTTATATATAATGGACAGTTCGTCTTTGTTCGAGATACAGTAAAAGTATAAATACAAATACTGAACAAAACAAGTTTAGCACGGCTTTTTAGGGACGTAGATTAAACATATGAACATTGATATAATATTTTGAAGATATTAGAAAATCAAGGTAAGGATGTGATTTTCATTTTATTTTTTTTATTTTTTATTTTATTATTTTCTAAGCGAAGTATTAGAATTGCCTTTCATATATTTAAAAACAAATTATTTCATTACATATACAAAATATTTGCTTTGAACAATTTTAATGCTTGCATTGGCAAAAATAGGCCATTCTGTCATTGTTAAAAAACGCTGAAATGTGTTCACAAACGATTCTTATTCTCAAACAAAACATTTCAATTTTCGTAATGTTAAAATTACTTCTTTTCATAAAAATGTTAACGATTTTTGATAACCTATACAAGTATGTTCCCATCATATTTGCTTTATTTTTAGCACCGACTTTGTTTCCAAATGAATTTGTAGCATTATTATTGGTCATATATATGCCACTGTATCATTGACCTTTAACTATGGTAATTACATGTAATTACATACCGATATCGCCATAAAAGCTAGCTCTGCGGCGAGACAGTAGTTACGCGCTTATAAACCTATCAATTTACATATCCCTCAACTGAGTCCTACTTCATACCTCCAACCTTTTTATTTTTGATATTTGAAACCTTCAAATATCCCACAACACATATAGACAACAACATATACAATGTTCTAGGCATCTGGGCATAACCTCATACAATACCCACCCGGATTCTCCACCAATGTAATCGGACCGGAAAAATTACACATAAATATTTAGGCACTCAGCGGGTTTGAACTCGGGACCCTTGCATGTGAAGCGGACGCTCGACCGATATCGCCATAAAATCTAGCTCTGCGGCGAGACAGTAGTAACGCGCTTATAAACCTACCTATTTACATAACCTCCCAACTGAGTCCTACTACAGTTACAAACGTTAACATTCTGTCAACTTGTATTATTATATAATACACACTAATAGACAACAAATCACGATATTCTGTATGACTACCAAATCCTTAAATACAGGTATAAAAGTCAATAGGAAATGTAGCAATTACAGAACAGAGTCACCCCAAAACACGCATACAAAGAAACCCATAATTACAAGATAAAATAGAAGCAGATTAAGCGACTCCACAAACATAAAAGGGTTTATTGATAGTGAAATAGTGGATTTTAGCCATGAAATAAAAGCGGTATTCCATACGTGTGAAATATAGTTTTATTTTTTCACTGCCGGACCTACTTTTTTTTCAATATCAAAAACATTTGTTGTTTTATTTGTTTAGAAAATAACTCACGGTTTAATATATATATCTTTCGACTATCCATGGTCCAACTAAGAAAATGAGCTTTAAAATTAGTCAAGTATTTCAGAATTGTTGTCATTTACCATGTTTACAGTGAAAATATCATTGGATTGGAAATCACTTAACTAAGAAAATGAGTCGTAGGTTATTGAAATCGGTTAAGTAGTTTAGAAGTTATGGGAAATTAAAAACAGCAATTTTATCATACTAAGCCAATGACGTCGTCAAATTTTAAAAAACAATTCTGCATACTGCAGTACAATTTGATTATAAACCACAAAATAAAAAGAAAATGTGTAGTTTATCGTGAATAAATTATTTCACCTCGAAGGGATCAAACTTTTAATATTTTCACTCATGCTTCGCATTCGTGAAAATATCATGTTTTCACACTTCTCGATACAATCTGTTATTCACGACAAAACAACAAATATCCTCTGTGTATTCATAATATGAAATACCATGAAATAATGGGGGATTGACTACAATATCAATACAATTCGATATAAAATAATAAACATAGATTTGTATTTAAAACGCCACTGCACTGATCGTGTCAGACATTTAACACCGTTTCACTGTGCATGAATCTAGTCTTTGTCAATAATCTGATTTCAGATATGGCTAATCATCAGTAATTAATTCAATGTTCGATATCAAAATCTCGAAATAATGAAGTACATTATATAGCATTACGTATCAAGTGAGTTATCGGTGCTAGAATATGAAATAATGAACATACACATTGTTATATCTGTATTAAAAACTACGTTTACTTATATACAACTATATGTAATGCATAATAAATGGTGTGGTCACAATTCGATGACAGTCGACTACCTGAAATGCCACAATTTTCAGGTATAAATGTGTTGGTTTTTTTTCCTTTTTTTGAAAAATAACACATTCTATATGTATCTGTATTTATTAAACTGCAAATAAAGGCAAAAAGTGTATGAAAGGAGAAATTTGGAAATTACAGCCTCATTTGTGCGATAGGTAGCGCGTCAAAACTGTATCCTTATATATGTATAGGCTTCTTTTTAACTTTTTATTACGAGTGTGTATATAGTTATGTAATGCATGCGTGTGGGGATGGGTGTGTGGGTGTTCATGTGCGTGTGCGTGTGTTTGTGCGTGATGGATGGTTGTGGGGTGGGGTGAGGTGGAGGCATGTTAAACTGAAGGCAACTTTTATTATAAAGGGAACCTTTTGACATGATGCCAGCCAATATATACCACCTGGAAGGGTTCATAAACGTTATGCCTCAAATCCAGTTCCGCCACTAGCTGTTTCGCCCCAAACTCGTTTCCCTAGTACATTACGTGGTTCGCGTATTAACTTTCATACCCCATCCAACCCCTTCTGTGAGAAGCGAAAACGGGGTTGGCTGGGGTACACAATAAAAACTTAATTTCGGCTTTAAAAAATTGCATATTGTAAAATTAAAACATTTAATAGGTAATTTTAAACAGATTACCGCATTTTTAAATAAAAAACCTTTTAAACATGTTTCATAGTCGAAATATCCGTTATAAAATTATGTTAATATAAGCTTTCCCGTCGCTTAATGGAATTAAGGCAGGGACCACGTAATGATGCACGTGTATAAGCGTGTTCAAGAATGTGTCTATGTTACTTTTACTGGATACTGTAAATTAATGGTATTTTTACTCTTATACATATTATTTCACACTTATATCAGAGGTCTGTATAATGTTTTCATGATGTTATTATTTTTCTAAAATAAACTTGCGTTTCTCTCTTAAATGTATTTCTGTTTTCTTTTCATAATGGGTTGAAAGTATTATGTGACCGTTTCATCAAATTAATTAAATTAATTGAGCGTTCAAATAAGTATGTTGATATAATTTGCGCGTCAATGTCTATCTAAATTATGCTGCACATCTTCACGGGTACGTTCGAGCAGCCCCCGGAAAGGCTTATTGCTAAATGCTTATTAAATGTTTGTTGTCTTTTTTGTTGTTGTTGTTGTTGTTTGTCTTTTTTCAATAAAGTAGCTGTTGTGATATTATGATATTACTAGTTGTAACTTTAAGAACAGAACAGAACATATTCTTTATTTATGACTTAAACAAATGTTTCTCGTCATATAAATACATATTACATTTTTAATATGTGACAGGTCAATGCAATTTTTACATTAAACAATGAAAAAGTACAAACACACAATCATACATACTATACACTCATACAACTCACCCATTCACTCTGACGCCCGACATGTCTCACACAATCACTCTGGATCACGTATTAACCCTGTTATAATGATTTAACTATTCCTGTTACATATTTTCATGTAAACATTTAAAGTTTTAATAGTTTACATGTCATGTCATGTCCAATGAGGATGAACATACATTTTTTTACTCATTATACATTGCAGTATTGCGAATAATAAATGCTTCCCTAACAAACCTAGATAATCTAAAAAGCTCTTGCTGGCTTGAAGATTGCATCAGCTGAATAAATTTAAAAACACTTGGATGTCTGTAATAATATTGTTTAACATATAGTTTACGTAATTGTTCGTACAAAGGACAAATTAAAATAAAATGATATTCATCTTCTAAGTCTGTACTATTACACAATGTACAATATCTCTGATTTCTATCAGTTCTATTTTGTGAATATCTGCCAGTTTCAATTCTAAGTCTGTGGGAGGATAATCTGATCCTCGACATGGCAGTTCTTAATTTCAACGGCAATATATCTAAATACACTTCATATGAGAATGAGGTTTTAAAATGTCTATACAAACATAAAACTCGATTATTTTCAACATCAGTGTTCCATTTTTGAACAAAACAATCTATTAAATTTTGTTTAATCAACAAATGAAAAGATTTCATATCAATACAAGTTGGGTCATTCCAAACATAATTATAGCCACAGTCAGTTATAATGGTTTTAACATTGCTGGCCCAATTCTTCATTCCTCTTTCACAATCTCTCACAGCATCTTTATAAAAAGTTGATATTAAAATGTTTTTTGAATCGACCACCTTAATCCAATACTTTATTATTTTTACATACTTTAAGTACTTCTTCGTCTGGACGAGGTAAAGGAGGAAAATGACTCGGCAAAGGAGGCGCTAAACGTCACCGAAAGGTTCTCCGTGATACCATTCAGGGTATCACAAAGTGGAGCGCCGTGGTCTAATGGTAGAGCATTGGACACATGATCTAAAAGTCGTGGGTTCGATCCCCGCCATAAACACATGTATTGCGTCCCTGAGCAAGACACTTTATCTGCATTGCTTAGTACTGGTTCTACCCAGGAAGATTATCAAGAAGTACCTTAGAAACAAATCGCTTACAACAGGTATAGAATTAGCTAATTCATAAAAAGACTCAGTGAAACCGATCCTGCTTCTTTCTTCTCTTGCTGAAGAATAACTGTTTTAGTATTATTCACGTATAAATCGTTCACGACCCCAGGCCTGGAATTAACAACTATTCTTCAAACTATTCTTAGACTTGACCGCAAGTACTCAACTTTTGTCCATGCATATTCCCATGACCTCTAAAATTAAACAATCGTATGAATTATTTGATGAGAATTTTAACTTTTCAAGCACATACACAATAAATTAGAAAGCTAATGGAGCTTTCGTCCTACTACTTGAAGAAGTATGTACTAGGACAAATACTTTTAAACACATACACAATATATTAGAAAGTCAACCTGAAGCTTTCGTCCTAGAACTTAGAACACCAGGTTATCTTTCTAATGTATTGTGTATGTGTTTGAAACGTTAAAATTCTTATCAAGTAATGAATAATACTACACAGTTCAATTTTCACCAAAACAATCGTATAAAGAAATATAAAAAGATCGGACAGAGAAAGTAGCATTCAAGGAGGACAGTCAACCACAAAACACAGAAACAAACATGCAAACAGAAAAACAAGAAGGCAAACATAATAATAAAAGCAAACGACATCACAAACACAAAAGGGTTGACAATAGGGATACCGCCTTGGAACGGTCAGTTGCTAGTTTATTATTTATCATATGTATACATTGCAGTTATTTATGAACGTATATACTTTAAATTTATAGACAAATGTGTGATTGAAATGTGAATAATTGGGCTTAAGTCAAAGAATTTTGGACTACGTGCTTGTTGCAAACCAAGGCATTACGTGGTCCCGCTTTAATTCCATTAAGCGATAGGAAAGCTTATATATGCAGGATTTTATAACGGATATTTCGACAATTAAACATGTTTAAATGCTCAGACAGGACGAGATGCGTATAACTCCTGTTTAAAACTGGCAAAGGAATTAGATCGTAACATGAATGAGGTAGATATAAGTATTTATATTACACATTTGACTTTGTCAAAATGAATGCATTCCATATCACGCCAGGCAGATGGGACCGTTATATTTTAAAATGCTTAGGAAAGTTCAACAATTTGGATTCAGAATAGACGGAGTTCCAGAACAACCTAACTTCCTCATAGATGAATATGAAACAATAGAAAAGGATGGGACATCAACGCATGGGCCTAATTCGGTGATCTCCGTGATTGACTGGGCGTTACAGACACACGGAACCATTGAACTGGCGAGACAACTTGCACTGTAAATGCCAATAATTGCCCAGGTGAGTAACATGTATACCTCTAAAGTTATGAATGTTAGTGTGAATCCATATTGTATAATAAATCATGGAGGATTGAAACACAATCGACGAGAAGTACTAAAGCGATAGGCATGTGGAAATTTACAAACTTTACTATAAGAAACAATAAATATTTTGAAAGGGACCTCCGTGGCTGAGTGGTCTAAGGCGCAAAAATCGACCCCCATAAAATATTGCAAAATGACACCCACTCCATCCCCTCCCCACACTCACCCCCACTTTTGTAAAATATTGACTCCATACGTAAAATGTTGACGCCTGATGGGTGGAGTCTATTTATTACAGTAGAACAGAAGCAGAATGACCCCCTAGATATAACGAGTATTGTATTTTGTTGTGCATGTTTTTTCAAAATAAACAAATTGAAACAGCCATTGTTTTTTTTTGTTGTTTTTTATAAGTAAAACAGATTACGTTTCAGATTACGTTTGGTAGGAGTCAATATTTACAATGGTCACATTTCTACGAGCGAGGGGTTGTAATATTACTGGCCTTCTCGAAAGAGTCATTCCACGACAGAAAAATTATGACCAGGATGTCATTCTATTACATAGAATTTTGACCGGGGGTCATTTTACTACATAGCAAAATGACAGTGAGGTCATTATTTTATGGGGGTCGATTGTTTTCCTTACACCGGCACATGATTGCAGTTAACCTCTCAAGTCCGATTACGATAAATTAGCACATGTATACAGAGTCGCCCATTACGAAAATAGAAATTTCAACGGTGGTTCGCTTCTCAATCGCGACATTTTTTGTTTGTTATTTTTTCCTGTTGAAGTTTGTCTATGTGTGTATGACTTCTTTTCACCCGTAAAATATACCTATATTTTTATTGATATGTTAAAACAAGGCAAGTATAGATAAAATAAAAATAAAAATGGACTATTTTCACATACCCTATGTCAGGCATTCGTCCGATATCAGCTGTCGAGCTTAGTATACCTCTCGGGCTGAAATGGTCGTCTCAGGCCTGATATAGGGTGTGATATGAAAGTACCCATTTTATATTCTCTATAGATTATACTGAACATAGTTACGCTTACGAACAATGGCAATTTTGATACAAAGCTCAAACAGGAAATGTAGCATTTAAAAAGTCAGCTAACTTATATAAGAAAATATCCATTTTACACGTATCAATTGGCATATTTTTTTTGTAGAATTTGTCAAATATGTTTAAAAAAATCATGGATATAAAATGTTATACCTTGAATTTTTACAGACATAGATAAATATACGAAGATATTCGGTCGTGTGTTGATTTGTTTGTAGGATATGTGATGGTAATATTTTGTTTTGTTTATTTACATGTAGGTTTTTTTTATAGTATACTATGGAAAGCCGCAGGTGACCCTGTGATTATAATTATTTTTTACTATATGTTTAACTGAATTATTATAATCACCACATTTCTACGATTTTGTACGTGTTATCATTATTATCAAAATCCATACATTTTTAGCTCTCTGAAAAAAATGTATACATTCTGAAAATGTTAACATTTTTATTATAATCACCACATTTCTACCAGTTTGTACGTGTTATCATTATTATCAAAATCCATACATTTTAAGCTATGGAAAGCCGTAGGTGACCCTGTGATTATAATTATTTTTTACTATATGTTTAACTGAATTATTATAATCACCACATTTCTACGATTTTGTACGTGTTATCATTATTATCAAAATCCATACATTTTTAGCTCTCTGAAAAAATGTATACATTCTGAAAATGTTAAAATTTTTATTATAATCACCACATTTCTACGATTTTGTACGTGTTATCATTATTATTAAAATCCATACATTTTTAGCTCTCTGAAAAAATGTATACATTCTGAAAATTTTAACATTTTTATTATAATCACCACATTTCTACGATTTTGTACGTGTTATCATTATTATCAAAATCCATACATTTTTAGCTCTCTGAAAAAATGTATACATTCTGAAAATGTTAACATTCTGAAAATCGATACATGTTTAGCTGTGTGTTATAATTCTAAATCCCGCGCGACAATTTTTGTCAGGGAGACTTGGCAAAATGTTGTGCTCTGAAAATGTATACATTTTTAACTGCGCCCTCTTCGCTATTATTTTCAATCTGAATTTACCGGACGCGTGAACTGCAAAATGTCAAGCGCCTCAGATGATCAAGAAGAATAGTTACCATATATGGGCTCGGGCGTTTACATACGCGTACAATTTATTTATTTTGAACGGGTTTAATTAATTAAAAGCTGTAGGTATTAAAGAACAAATGGTTTTAAAATGAAATAATATTATATATTTATTATGCAACAGTTAAAAAATTGGATCAAAGAACGATGTGTCATGTATTAAACCTTCGTTATTTACTTATTAGCACATGCTAGCAGCAGTGCCTGGGTGGGGTACTATTAGTAAATACTCTCGCTTCTTGTAATACTAAGGATTAGAGTAATTAAGTGAGTCAATCTGCTGTTCTTTGTCATACTAGAAAGGAGGCCTATGTATTGTATTTGTATATTGAGTTGTCAGTGGAATGGCCTACCTAACCCCAGCTAGATATCCCAGTCTTCCACGGGGCATTTAAGAGCATATTCCCCATATCCCTTAATTCTAAAATCTAATTCCCCCTACTCTTTAATTGACTTCACCCCCTTGATCTTTCTGCCCTGTCCCTTAAAAACACCAGTAAACCTGAATAGTATACCTGTCTATAAATATACTAGCTATTGATAGCTATAAATATAGCTTTTGTTAGGCTACTCAGTATATTTCTAAAAAATCTTTTCATTTACACTTTAATATACTTCAAATTGCATTTAAAAAGACTTTGATCCCTAAACATATTGGTTACTCACAGGGTAACTCCCTCCCCCCCTATGATAGTCAAATTTGATTTCCCCTATCCCTTACATTACTCCTGTGGAAGACCCCGTATCCCCACACAAACCAAATAGGCATGTTTAACCCTGCTCTTAGTGGAGTAGAATATGCCACAGAATAAGTTGACCCTTACCCATTTTTTTTTACTAATTTTTGTCATTACTTTTATTCTACTAAACTCATCTATTAGAAAAAATCCAAAGCTACGCTGCTATTAAACATCAGAATCCTTGTTCTTTAATTATCCGCATGACCCCGTACCAACCCCCATACGCTCTAGGTAAAATATTGAGGTCAAATATTATAATACACACATTTTCCAAAAGCCAATTCCCCCGGACATAAATTGTCTCGCGAGATTTAGAATTATAATACACACATTTTCCAAAAGCCAATTCCCCCGGACATAAATTGTCTCGCGAGATTTAGAATTATAAGACGCACATGTATCGATTTTCAGAATGTTAACATTTTGAGAATGTATACATTTTCAGAGAGCTAAGGGAGGTCATCGTACGGATGTTGTTATTATAATGCATACAATGTCATGTGCGGGTTATAATAAAAATGTTAACATTTTCAGAATGTATACATTTTTTCAGACAGCTGATGTATGGATTTTGATAATAATGATAACACGTACAAAATCGTAGCAATGTGGTGGTTATAATAAAAATGTTAACATTTTCAGAATGTATACATATTTCCAGAGAGCTAAAAATGTATGGATGTTGATAATAATTATAATACGTACAAAATCGTAGAAATGTGGTGATGATAATAATTCAGTTAAACATATAGTAAAAAATAATTATAATCACAGGGTCACCTGCGGCTTTCCATACATATGAAACTATAGCATATTATGAATTGTATTTGAATTGATACCAATTACTCTCTCAGATCGCCTATAGTCTGTTTAATATATAATAGTATGACCAGTTTTATTAGTTTTATTAAAATGATTTACAAAGCCATTAAACTTTATTATAAAGTTATAAAAATCAAATTATGTGTATTTGTTTTCTCATAAATCTTTTAAAAGTGCCAAGTCAAGAGATACTTGTTTTCAAAATCATAAAATTGTTTACTGTTTGACTAACGGAAATACATTTGTACAACAACATAGCATTAGTCTATGAACACTACACATATGATCCATATAATACAGCATATGTATCGACATTAAGCCTCAATTTAAACACTGATCAATCTTTTCAATTATTCTGTCCGATCATATTTCATTCTAAAAATACATTTGATGATGGATGCCTAACATATTTTATATGTTAAAAATACTCTTAACAAGTTATTATTCAATATCAGTATAACTGTAATTCGTGTTATTATTCAATATCAGTATAACTGTAATTCGTGTTATTATTCAATATCAGTATAACTGTAATTCGTGTTATCATTCAATATCAGTATAACTGTAATTCGTGTTGTCATTCAATATCAGTATAACTGTAATTCGTGTTATTATTCAATATCAGTATAACTGTAATTCGTGTTATTATTCAATATCAGTATAACTGTAATTTGTGTTATTATTCGATATCAGTATAACTGTAATTCGTGTTATCATTCAATATCAGTATAACTGTAATTCGTGTTGTCATTCAATATCAGTATAACTGTAATTCGTGTTATTATTCAATATCAGTATAACTGTAATTCGTGTTATTATTCAATATCAGTATAACTGTAATTCGTGTTATTATTCAATATCAGTATAACTGTAATTCGTGTTATTATTCAATATCAGTATAACTGTAATTCGTGTTATTATTCAATATCAGTATAACTGTAATTCGTGTTATTATTCAATATCAGTATAACTGTAATTCGTGTTATCATTCAATATCAGTATAACTGTAATTCGTGTTATCATTCAATATCAGTATAACTGTAATTCGTGTTATTATTCAATATCAGTATAACTGTAATTCGTGTTATTATTCAATATCAGTATAACTGTAATTCGTGTTATTATTCAATATCAGTATAACTGTAATTCGTGTTATTATTCAATATCAGTATAACTGTAATTCGTGTTATTATTCAATATCAGTATAACTGTAATTCGTGTTATTATTCAATATCAGTATAACTGTAATTCGTGTTATTATTCAATATCAGTATAACTGTAATTCGTGTTATTATTCAATATCAGTATAACTGTAATTTGTGTTATTATTCGATATCAGTATAACTGTAATTCGTGTTATTATTCAATATCAGTATAACTGTAATTCGTGTTATTATTCGATATCAGTATAACTGTAATTCGTGTTATTATTCGATATCAGTATAACTGTAATTCGTGGTATTATTCAATATCAGTATAACTGTAATTCGTGTTATTATTCAATATCAGTATAACTGTAATTCGTGTTATTATTCAATATCCGTATAACTGTAATTCGTGTGATACTTATGTCTTATACATTACATTTCCTGTGTTAATAATAAGAGTTAACACTTAACAATATATAACTATAAAGTGTTCGTATATGACGTCTTAAAAAAGAAAAGACAAGACAGCATTGTTTGCTCAATGCAGATGCAGACTTACTAATGTGCACTAAATAAAATATATATAGATATATATTACTTTGTAGGTATAAACTGGATATACATACATATGTTCTGTTGAATCTTGAATTAGTTTAAATGAGTATGTATAATATATAAACGCAACCAGTTATGTTGTTTAACAAGGTATTGCTAAAGCTGTAATAAATGCAAGCATGTTTTACGTGCACATTACCAAACGTACTGTTTAACATAACAAATATAATATCACACAACGTTCTCACTAAATATAAATATGGTATCAAGAAAACATAAAATAACAATTAAATAAATATCGTATCAACAAAACATAAAATAACAATTAAAATAAAAATGGTATCAACAAAACATAAAATAGAAATAGTAAATTACGGAAAACATTGTAGTATACTTATTAAAATAATTTTATTTTCAGGTATAAGCAAATAGTTTTGTCCAATATAGACATCCGTTCAACATGTTTAAACAAGTACTTATCGCTATGGACGTCGGCTAAACGTTACGTTACTGCATTGTATTTATTCATTGTCAATACCAGTGCATCACAAGATGCTACCGCAGGCTTTGCCATTGTAACGGCGACGTTTTGTCTAGAGGTGGACAGACTACTGATCATTGTTATGACACTTCCCGGAGTTATTTGCTATGTTAGCGGTTCCATGTACTCCGTGCATCTTGCATCTCAATCTTGGCGAACAACCAACGTCAACTGAGGAGTAAAACTAAAGTTTGTATTTATGTTTCATCTAAGGATTACAACTGGTCAGAGTAAGTAATTGCCATTTTAAAAATATTATACCATGTATATGCATATGCAAATAAGCGCCTCCGTGGGCGAGTGGTTTACGACGTTGCATTGTAAACCTTCTCGTCTCTCACCGCTGCTGGTTCGAACCCCACTGGGAGCTTAACTTTTAAGTGAGAAAGTGTCGATTGTATGGATGGCGGGAGATACACAATACTGGTTCTACCCAGGAAAAATGGGTTGGTCTACCTCTACTACAAAAAACATATTCACGTTATTGAGGACGAGATCTATTTCCGACCTAATATCTTGGATTTATAGTACAAACAGAAGTAAATCTGTAATCAGTACTATATCCAAAGTCAGAGTAGGTTTAATTGTATTGTTCTCCTTCAGTCAACAGAGAAAACAGAAGTTATTAATGTAAGGAAATACATTTCAGAAGAAGTCGTTTTAGGAGGTACCATAATAATTAACACATAACATGATCTCTGATGATCTATAATAATATCCAGTGCATAGAAAAGTCGTATCTACTTAGGGCTCTACTTGGAAATATCTCCCAGTGGGAGCTAAGTAGCCAGAAATATGGACTGCTTTTTTGTCGAATATCTATATGATGACGTCGGCCTTCTCCATACAAAACCGAACAACGGAACTACCTCTTCGATTTCCGTAATCCGGTATTTTGAACGGTTGCGGAAATCGACGACACCGATGTACACCGAGCTGAATGGAAAATACCAAACGATAATTCGGCCCTAATTTGCATAGGCATATCACTAGTGGATTATCGAAAATATTGAATGGTGTATTTCCACTCTGACACCGTAAGTTATGTGATAATACATCTGTGTGTGTGTGCGTGCGTGCGTGATTACAAATAACACCTTTCAGAATGACTGGTGTACTCTAACTACCAGTTATCGGAAGTAAGGGTATGGCAGACAGATGAAATGGACATGCTACAAAACAAATAGTGTATGGTCTCATCTCCTTGATTGATTTAAAAAAAATCGAGAGATTTTAGCACTCGTTCTTATATCGGAGCAAATTCTCTTCCTTTTTCAAAAACACTGATAATTCAACTATATATCTTCTCTTCACCCGCATTTAAATATCGTAAACTAATTATATAGTATTGTATTATTTTTGTGTATGTATTTTTCTCATGTTTTCTCAATTTAGGTCATATGCATACCATCTTCGGAATGGCTCGGATTTTCGTACTATTCACATTTTAAATATTGATCAACCCGGGCATAGAGGGCATGAACGGTAGCAAGCATTTTTCAATACTTTCATGAACAGTCTCAATATTAGACTGTATATTATCTGTATTTATCATGTTCGGTAATTTCCAAATGTTTCCTTTCATACCATTTTTATAGGATTGTGAAAAGGTACTAATGTTGTTATTCTGTTCAAGTTATAATTGTAAAATGTGTATTTGTGCAGTGTGGCGGCAGTAAAACGTCTCCCCGCGCTTGCAATCAGTACTGTTATTCATTTGATTTTTGGAGATCGCTGAGCCCGATACTTATATTTAGTGATCGGTGGTACATTTTCAATTTCTTTTGTTTTCTTATTTAATTTTCGATTCGGTGGTTCCACTACTCCGGCCGATAAAAGGCTCTGGGTATTATTTAACCACTCATAGGATATTATCTGCTTTTTAATTTAGTCTTTTGGCTGTTACTTGTGATACGCAGGCTTCACAATCGCTGCTCCCAACTAGATTCCTTTTTGTTTATTTCGCTCTTCGGGGCATACAGTTTTATTAGATCCTGGGACCATACGCCGCTGGATATAGGGGATGAAATAAAGATACAAATATTGCTATATCCACCGCCATATGCTTGCCATCTTCGGGATGGTTAAAATTCTGTACTGTTGATTTTTATGAATGTTGAGTTCTGCTCAACCCGGGGCTAGAGGGCGTGAGCGGTAGCTACTGCTCATGAACAGGCTCAATCAAACCGAGACTGCAATAGTTCGTAGGTGTCGTGCTCGGCCGTTTCCAAAGGTCCATTATCATACTCTTTGGTATGATGAACAACTATATATTTTTACCTGATTTTGAGAAACTATTTTCTGCAACAACAACATGGTTAAAGGTTCTTACATGTTAATTATTAACATGACAAATATGGTAATCTGTGTAATTTCGCTGCTTTAAAGTTATTATTCAAATATTGGTACCAATCAAAAGTGGAACTAATTACCGCTTTTGGTATGTTCATGATTTTTCTTACGGTCCTGGTGGTCCTTATGATCAGGTTTTTCCTGTGAAAACTCATTTCCGTGCACAACCAGCTGAGGTTGTCGAATTAACCATTCTGAAACAAAATAATCTAGAATGAAAAGCGGATCTTGCAAGCAACGAATCCAAACAAGAGACACAAGTAACAGACTTGGTTTTATTGAGTCTGTTCATGAGAGGTAACATAGGGTGCAACATCTCACACGCACACTAGCACTAGCTTAAGCTTTTTCTACTTCAAACTCACACAGATTAGGCTCGATACCCTCTTTACAAAAAGGTGGTCATATTACCACAGATTCATAGTCCGTGCGACCTATTTACAGGTATATGTTGCTTGTTTCTATGCGTATGTTTTTTGCTTGACTTCCTTAAATGCTAAACTTCTGTTCGGCTTTTAGTTCTACCTATAGATATCATAGCACTAATCGAACGCTTTTGTGAATGTCAATAAAATAATATTGACAATGTAGCAACGGAAACAAACAAGAGAGAAAAGTAGCAGATTCGTTTATTTGAGTGTGCTTATCAGCGGTAACATCAGATGCATCCCCCCTTGTCCCCAAGTACTGGCTCTGATGTTATTTTACTTCAAAGCTGAATAGGAAACGTAGCCACATAGATTGGGCTCAGAGATCCCAAAGGACCAGTAAGTAACAATACTACATATTAGTAGTCTGGGAGACGAAAACTCTTTACAGAACCAAACAGCATTATCGAACGCTATCGTGAAATGAAATAAATAAAGAATACTGAAAAGGGGCTCCATTGGGATGAAACAACAGAGACAAGGGTGAAAATTAGCAGACTCGATAGTGAGGTAATATAACAGGGAACACCCATCATAACCCCTAGCACCTATTTAATCGGTATTGTACTTTAATACCACTCAGCTTGGACTTTAAGACAACAAGCAACGAACACAAACAAGAGAGAAAAGTAGCCGACTTGACTTCTTTTTTTTTCCCGGAAACTTCGGAAAGTAAAGGTTGTGACATATGTTTGACCACGTAACAGAAATAATCAGGAAAATAGTCAGAAAGTGATATGACCCTGAAGTTCTGTAACGCACTTTATGCTTGGTGATTGACCCCTCTATAGTTAGTCGCTACCCTTCACTTTTCTCTTATGAGATGACCGGCAAACCTCTTGGGACTCTTTAATTGCGACACTTTTGAAATCCTGAGGTTGCATGAACATGAACAGTTATCTTGTCGTACCATAGATTGGTTTTCTCTTTGAATACAACTGATGTAGTTGTTCGGTACAATTCTGGATACATCCTCGGTGGTTTCTTTTTATGTATCCTGAGGTGTTTCTTTTTTTATGTATTTGTATATACTTTTACAGCAACATAATTATAGGTGTATCATTTGCTAATTTGTCTGGAATTGGACTTTGTTCTTAGATATTTCCTTTTGATGGGATGTACTTTTATTTACACCGGTTAATTTGGGCGTTAAAGACAGGATAATAGGAGATAATCGATTTAAGCTAACCAGTAGTCGGTAACCATGTCTTCAACACCCTTAATTCTGTGTATTGTCCTTTTTATTGTATATTAAACTTGCTCTTTGTTTGTGGTACTGTGCGAGCCTACAGTGCCTTTGCGTTTAAGTGTTGTAGTATCTATAGCACCATTTTACTTACGTATTAACTGAGCCATTTTTAAATAAAGAAATAGGAAAGTATTCACTATTACGATGCACTAAAATCAACAATTGTTGGTTAGAGTTCATGGCGGGGATTTCTTTATTTACACTGTCCCGTTTTATTGGGATGACAGTAGGGTAAGTGTGAGGTTTGGTGCAACCTAGAACCTGGTTTAAAAGCCCAGCGGCCTTTTTTGCCACTGACCGTTCCAAGACGGTAGCCCTATTGTCAACCATTTTTGTGTTTGTGACGTCATATGCCTTTATTCTCTGTTAACATTGCCATTCATGCTTGTCCTTTTGCGTGTTTTGGGGTTTACTGTGTTCAGTGAAAGCTGCACTTCCTGTTCGATTTGTATACTTATTTCTATATGTAAAGCGATTATATTATAAACATATTTAATTGTGTTGATTGTTCAACTAGTCGCGTTAGCGCATGAAGTAAACCATATACATTCACGTGATCTTATCGAGCGCACACGAAAAATTGGCGCTCCGTGAAAATTATCAAATAAATGGATAAAAATGCATAATTTGGGATATTAAACTAGTGAAAATGTGCTTTAAAACTGAGGAAAGTGATCAAGTGTAACATGGTGAGAAAAAAAACGTTCGAAAAAAGGAAGAATAGAGGAAGTAGTGGTAGTGAATCTGAGGATATATTGAACGCTAGTAAACACACTAAATTTGGAGGCCCGTCGGAGGATATATCGGTCGAAAAACATGTAAGTGACATTTTAAGAGACACTAATTCAATCTTATATGAGACTGATGTTAGCTTTTGTGATAGTGACACTGATTTTGTGATCCCCAGAGTAGAATGTGGTACGATTCATAATCAACCCGCCATTATTGATACAGAAAGTGAAACATTTTCAAATATGGCGGCTGGTGGACCAAGTGATAGTTGCATGTCGCAAAAACTAGATACACTCATTACAGCTGTGTGTGACCTTAAAAAAAGTCAAGATGGCATGAAACGTATGTTTGAATCGAAGCTGGATAAATTTAAAACAGAGTTGATTGAGAATATTGACACAAAAGTCAGGGCCTTACGGGATGAATTGTCAATGGATTTGAGCAGGGAAAGCAACCGTATTGACCAAATATTGACAACAGTTCAGTCCATGCAGAATAGGCTTGACACGATCGAGTCAGGTGAGAATATGCCCTCAGGTACCAACACTAATACAAGTAACGGGACCCATAGTCAATCTAATCCCCTAAACAACCATGATTTGACCATAATTGCCAGCGGATTACCGATGACCGAAGGCGAGGACCTGATCAGTAAAGCGGAAGACATCATACGTTGCCTTGGTGACGAAGTCTCGTCCAATGTATTAGTAACAGGAGCAGCGAGAGTTAGTGCGAGATTTAACAACCGACCACCATTAGTTAAAATCAGTTTTCAAAACTTAGATGAAAAAATACTTGTGCTTAGGAATAAAAAGAAGCTTGAAAACTCAGATATATTCAAGAGAGTGTACTTAAAAAGTAGTAAATCTCACGCCGAAAGACTGATTGAACTCAACGCCAGGACACTACTCCGCGAACTACCCCAGGGACATTCGTTACGCGTCGACGCAAACGGTCGCATTAAAGCTCGCGCCCCTCATCAACAAAACGAACCAATGGCCGACTAGGATTCACCCCGTCCTAATGAATCTTCTATTAAAATTGCTCATCTTAATGTTTGTGGTTGGACAAATGAAAATAACTTATTACGTCAAAATATTGTTACATCCTTAAATGCAGATATTATCTCTATATGTGAAACACACCTTGCTAATCAATCTGTTATTAATGTGCCTGACTATACTTGGTATGGATTCAATCGTATCGAAATACATAGAAACGCTCCTAAACCGTCTGGTGGTGTTGGAATTTTAGTTCATAGTCGCGTTTGTGAAAATTTTGATATACACATAATTGATAAAACTTATGATGGAATATTAGGTATTCAATTTGTGCATAAAACTTCGGAATATGTTTTTGTGGTATATTCTTGCTATCTACCCCCAGAAAACTCTACTCGAGGTCGTGACGCCCAAGGCTTCTACTCTCATCTACTCGCCCAAGTGTATATGAACTGTGATTCTGACAGTATCTTTATTGCGGCAGACTTTAATTCCCGTATTGGATCATTATCGGACATAATTAATGATATCGACACAATACCGAAACGGACCATAATCGATAAATCAGTCAATCAACACGGACATGAGTTATTAGACTTTTTGAATGAGTCAAAGTGCTGCGTGCTTAACGGGAGATTTAACAGTAATAATGACAACTTCACCTCAATATCACGTAAAGGTAAAGCTGTAGTGGACTATATTTGTGTTCCTCATGACTGTTTTAAAAAATGTTTAAATTTCGAGACGATCACCGTTCAGTCTATTGTTGACAATCATAATTTGCACGGATTACTAGGGGAGCGATCAAGATTACCCGATCACTGCGTCCTATTGACCGAGTTTAGTTTATCAGAATGTCATATCGAAAATGATCCGTCAAATTATCCAGGATTCAAACCCTCGCGTTTTAAATTACATCAAATTCCAGAAACTTTTATGGATAACCAGTTGTCAAGACTAGCCATATTAAATATAATTTCACGAATTGAAAGATGTAGGGAATCTCAACAAGACATTGACTGTATTTATGATAAACTGTGTGACGTCATTATAACGGAAATGAACGATAATATTCCAAGGTATTGCACCTCAGCTCGTATAAATAAAAGACTGAAAACCAAAAAACCATATTGGAACCAAACATTATCAGAACTATGGAATATAATGCGACAAAAAGAACGCGATTTCGTACGATGTACCGGAAACAGACATGTTAAAACGGCATTACGTAGGAATTATATTGAAGCCAGGAATATATTTGACAAAGTTTTGAGGCAGACAGAACGCGCGTACAGACAGTCGATCGCTTATGATATTGAGGACATGTCGTCCAATAACCCAAATGACTTCTGGGAAAAAATAAAAAATCTAGGACCGCGAACTGACAGATCTATACCAATTGAAATAATTGATTCTAACGGAATTCCATCAAATAACGAAAATGTGGTTTTTGAGAGATGGAAAATGGACTTCGAGAATTTATATACTTGCTCAAATGACGATAACTTTGATGAAACTCATTATACCCAAGCCAAAATACACAAACGTTTGATAGAAAATAATATGAATGACCCTTTATATGTTCCGAATGAATCTCTTAATCGCAATATTGACATGGATGAGGTCACACAAATTGTTATGCACGCGAAATCTCGATCGGCTAGCGGTTACGACGAAATCCCTTATTGTGTATTGAAAAACCCTCCGGTGATTGCAGTGTTACAGCAATTATTTCAGCTAGTATTCGACACGAGTATCATTCCGTCGTTATGGCGAAAATCTATAATTTGCCCCATATTAAAGGATTGCACCACGGATAAACGCATACCAATGAACTACAGAGGCATAAGTCTATTATCGTGTGTAAGTAAACTTTATAGTTCATTTATGAACAAACGGATCACCAAGTACTTAGAGCGAAACAATATTCTCGCGGATGAACAGAATGGCTTTAGGGCAAATAGATCATGTGAGGACCACGTGTTTACTCTTAATAGTTTAATACGAAATAATGACTCCGTTTTCACAGCATTTATTGACCTGCGCAAATGTTTTGACTTTATCGACAGAGATATGATGCTTTACAAGTTATTATTAAATAATATAGATGGAAAAATGTACAACTCGATACGAAGTATTTACGCTCAATCTTCGTCGTGTATTCGCATTAATAATAAACTGACTGAGTGGTTCTCTTGCAATACCGGTGTGAAGCAGGGAGATAACTTGTCACCAACGTTGTTCTCCATCTTTGCGAATGACCTTGTCAAGGAAATTAATGACCTTGACCTTGGCATAGATATTGACAATAGTAAATTATCTCTGCTCCTATATGCGGACGACATATGTCTAGTAGCCGATTCTGAGGGAAAATTACAAACTATGTTAGATACGCTCCACAATTGGTGTAAGAAATGGCGAGTACTTATAAACACAGACAAAAGTAAGTGTATGCACTTCAGGAAACATCGAGTTGCTCAATCAAACCATAGATTTAAGATTGGTGATAATATTCTGGAAACAGTTGATAGATACAAGTATCTGGGTGTTATCTTTCATGATAAAAATAATTTTTCATTTCATTGTGATGCTCTAGCCAAGGGTGCAGGTCGTGCATTAGGTAAAATCATATCGAAGATACACAACTATAAAGACTTTGGATATAAATCATATCAAAAACTATTTGAATCTTGTGTTGTACCAATCTTAGACTATTGTTCGTCTGTATGGGGGTACAAACATTACCAGACAATTGACAACGTGCAGAATCGAGCCATACGGTACTTCCTGGGCGTGCATAGATTTGAGCCGAAACTCGCGATTACTGCTGATACAGGATGGCTACCTAGTAATTATCGACGCTGGGTATCGATGATCCGTTACTGGAATAGACTGATATTGTTCGACGACAATAGGCTTACTAAACGCATCTTTAATATGGACTATAATAAATGTCGAAATAATTGGTGTAGTGATTTAAAAACAGTTATGTCTAATTTGAATCTGAATAATCATTTTGAAAACAAAACTGTTATACATATTGACACTGTTAAGGATAAGATAAATGAGTACTACTCAAGTATATGGAAGGCAGATATAACAAAGGTATCTAAATTAAGGACGTATACAACTTTTAAAGACAATTTTGAAACTGAACAATATGTATTGTTAAATTTAAACAAACGAGAACGTTCACTGTTAGCACAATTTAGATGTGGTATTTTACCGTTAAGAGTAGAAACAGGACGATACGTTGGCGAGCCTCCGGAGCAAAGACTTTGTTCATTTTGCAATCTAATACAGATTGAAGATGAAAGACATTTTTTACTTCAGTGTACATTTTACAATGATGTAAGAGCAGACGTTTTTAAAGATCAGTTTTCAAATAGACAGTTTTATATATTAAATGATGTGGATAAACTTATATATCTTGTCAGAAACGTTCCAAGAAAAGTAGCTAAATACATTGTTAAAGCTTATATGAGAAGAAGAAATGCATTATATAACTGATATCATTCCAATCAATATAATATTATGCAAAAGTTTAACATGTTTTATTTATTAATTGATAATGTTTAAAATGCCAACATAATTTCACGTGAAAATTATATTACTTGTATTGTATAGGTGACTTATAGGTCCATTGGGCCGGGTGTTGTGTTTAAATTTCTATTATTGTATATTATGTTACATGTACACATGTCACTTTAATAAAATATTTACTTACTTACTTACTTACTTACTTACTTACATTATAAAATGAGTAGTTTCATATGAAGTCAAATTCAACTTCAATATTTATTAGCGACACTGGCTACAAACCAAAGCACATGACATGTACAGCATACAATTATCCTAATATTCACACGTGGTTTGGTTGTTATGCGTAAGTGTACAATTAACTGACAATACTATCCATACAGTACTATTACTTTTATATAACAGTATTTACTAAACGTAAAGAAATTCACTTCCATTATGTGGAAATTATTAATTATCATACCCCATCCAACCCCTTCTCCAAGATGCGAAAACGGGGTTTGCTGGTGTATGAAATTATACCTTAATTTCGACTTATAAGGTTTGCATATTGTAAAATTAAAACATTTAATAGGTCATTTTATAAAAGTTAACTTATCGCATTTTTTTCAGTAAAACTATTTTTAAATGTGTTTTATTGTCGAAATATCCGTTATAAAATCCTGCTAATATAAGCCTTCCGATCACTTAATGGACCACGTATTGTTTTACCGAAAGCATCATAAATAAACATAGCTACATGTGCATGTTTTATAACATTTTCATCTTTGCACGACAAAAAAATATTAAATTTGTGTTTAATAGGACAATTATAGTACTGCTTAGGAACATATCTTGCATTTAAATATAGAACGTTCATATCAGTATAAAATGATATTCATCTTCTAGAACACAATTGTAACACAAACGTCTCTTTCTCTCTCTATAGGCAAACCTACTTGCCGTACTCTCTGTATGAGTAGAGAGCGAGAGAATGTTCTACACGATACTATGATTATTCTAAATATTTCTTAATACCCATTTAAAACAATTACAAGTTCTTTTTTTAAATCCAGCTTTGCATAACCCTTTACTTGTTCGCTCCACTTCTGTACATATTGGTCTCTGAGTCTTAGCTCATACAGTAAAACTAACTTATAGTTTGTCAATATAGGTGGCTTTGAAGTAGAATACCGCTTAAGTCGATGCTAGGGGGCGTGAGAGGTGTTGCTTTTTTCATTATTTCTCATGAACAGACTCAATAAAACCGAGTCTGCTGCTTTATTCTCTTAATTGTGTTTTTGCTCCCAAAGGATCACCTTTATCAGTATTTATTCCAAGGAGAGGAACTTTATAAGATTGATTTCTTTCGTTCCAATCTTATTAACGTTATACTATTTACATATGCATGTTGTATAATATGGAAATAAAATATGTTTAAACCAAGTGATGTTTGCACTATAAGGCCTTGAGCGAGGACCCACCATCTTCGATATTGCTACCAACTCAGATGGCAAATTCTAGCGTCAATTTTTGAAAAGAGCAATTTCAGTAGATGACATTTTTCTATGATAGCAATCTGGAACAGGTAGCTTATACAGTTTAATTCGAGCAATAATGGGTGTATCATTGTAGCACTGACATCCAATTTTGTTCATTTATGCACATTATGTTTATTTGATAATTGTAACTGTACTTTTAAAATATGCAATTAAAAGAGTATGAGAGTATGAGAGTGGACATAAGTGTATAACTCATAGTTTAATACAAAATAAAAAAGCTTTGCTTCGGCAATGATTCTGCTTAACATCACTATTGTGCTTACATTGTACAACTGAAAGTCAAATTAACCCACTCACTATTGGCACATCTTGTATGCATTTAGTTTAGTCAATATGTTTTACATTATATGTATAATATTGTAATAATCAGTCATTCACAACCTTTCTACGATGATTTACATATTAGTTTATGAATTAGGGATTGTTTTGATATATTAATGAAATTATGTACTATGCAAGGTTCATGCCTTTGCTTGCATATATTAGTTCAGCAAGCCTGACAAGTAGATATACATCGAACGAAAAGTGTAAGCCTTTTCTCAATATAATTGCAACATCAATATTATTGTAAAATATTCTGATATAATATTCATATATTGCGCAAAAGACGCAAACAGCCCAACAAATTAAGTGACGGATTTTAGATAGCAATTATGTCTATTTTAACGATTTTAACACCATTTTGAATTACCCTAACAACATAGTCACAACGAATAATTCTGCATATGCAATGTAAATCTATTGTATGCATTTGCACGAACCATATTTGTGTTAGTACTCAAAATTAAAACAACGAAGAAGAAGACAACTATTAGAATTTGTACACTTCTTCCTATTTTTGTGGATGCATAAATAGTTCAAATTCAACGACAGTTACCTAAACCAGATCAAAATGGTATTGTCAATGATGGGATAATTGCGACAATGACAACACCTACCATACAAGGGTCTGTGTACATGTACTGCCTTAACATGTCCCTCACTGATCTCATTAGGAGTATTTACTATTTTTTGTTGTTGAAGAAAAGCATAATTTCACCTTTAATGCTGTGGGTGAAATTATTCAATGTGCACTACAAACATAATTGAATGTTGTCTACCGGCTCATCAACATATTGTATGTTATTAAGACCCATCTTAGAGATAGGGGAGTGATACGTAGGAAACTGGGAATCTGACATAATCTTAATAACAAATACACGATACACGGGACTGCCCAGTTTATGTCCCCATCCGACGTACGCGTCTACCTCTATCTTCACAAGGGAAAGTGTCTTGCCCAATAGCACACCGACAAAACTCTGTGGCGCAGACGAGGCTTGAACTCAGGTTCTCCAGATGTCTAGCCCATCGTGCTATCACTGGCCCACTGACTGTATGCACTCAAGGAGAGTGAAATGCATGCAACTTAGAATGTTAAAACTTCATAATTTCTATCAAAAGGTTATAGCCAAGAAGCTGGGTTCACTACATTCATTATTTTCTGGAAGATTTGGCATCAAGTTAGTGTATGTCGAGTTAAAGTATGTTTGTGTGTTGAAGTGTTGTTCTAAGGGTTAGAATTCTCTGCCAGTGTACCAAGAGGAGAATCCCTCGGTTCGGTACCCAGGATACCCAGGATATCAGGATAGCACACATTTAGCGATCACGGTTATATTTACAGATGATTTCGCAGAAAACTATGTCTGTTATACAGTTACTACTACAATGGCATAGTTTTCTTGATAGTACTATTGTACGAATCAAGGGTGTACATTCGGGAAAAAAGCCTCAATATTAACAGTTTAAGCCATTGACATTCCTCATGTTTGCATCATGTTTATACCCAAGAGTAATACAGTTTATGTTGTAATAATAATAATAATAAATACCCAATTGTTCCGTAAATTCTTTTGGCCATGAAAAATGTCTCCTTTGAGATTTTAGTGGGTGTGTTTAATAAATATGCGATTTGTAAACGTCGTTAAAATAGACATTTACGATAACAGTATCAATTGTTTTAATTAATTTAGGTCTTTTGTAATGTAATACCTCATCAAAAGTCCAATTCTTTATACATATTGCTGTTCTTAAACCTAACTCTGAAGTGATTTTATAAAAGTGTACACCTAACTATGTCATAAACAAGAGGCTCAATGGGCTCGCCTCAAAGTGCTCAAATGTTAAACAATTCCTAATATAACTTTATGTAAAACTGTGACCCCAGGGCCGAGGTCAACGTTTACCCAAGTATCACCATTTAAACAAACTTGATAGAGGACCTAAGCTTATGCTACATGCAAAATATTATTTTCTTTTATATATAACGCAAAGTAATAGTGTGGACCCACATGGCAGGCCCAAACTTGAATCAAGGGTCAACATTTTATGGGGTTGTTTTTGAAAAAAATTGGTACAGTACAATAATCCTTAGCTACATGCGACGTATAAGATGTCTAGCTCTTGTAGTTTCAGAGAACAATAGTATTTTATAACCTTTTTTCCATATAACTCTATGTAACACTGTGACCATCGGGAGCGTGTCAAATTTGACCCCAGTTTTACCTTTTGCAATAACTGGGTAGCCATGTTATTATGCTACATGGAAAATATAAGACGTATATCTCTTGTAGTTTTAAGATTTGTAAGATTCTTTCGAAAAATGTTCCTATAAAACTCTATGTAAATATGTGACCCCTGGTGGGGGACCAACTATGACCCCAGAGTCACAATTTGAACAATTTTGGTAGAGGGTCATAAACATATACTACTTGCAAAATATTAGACGTCTAGCTCTTGTAGTTTCAGAAAAGATTGAAAACAAGATTGTCCTATATAACTATATGTACATATGTGGCCCCTGTGGCGGGGCCAAATAGAATGGGGCCAAATATGACCACAGGGTTGCCATTTTCTCAAATGTTATAGCGAACCATAAGCTAATGCCATATGCAAATGTTAGAACTGTAGCGCTTACTGTTTCATAGAAAACGATTTTGTTATTAAAGAAACCTGATTTTTATTTAAAATGGGGAGATAACTCTGATAACAGGAAACAGCTACCCTGTTGGCATTGCTATCATGTTTTTTTTGTTTCTCTACAATGTTTTTTCAAAACATGGTACCAGTAACAATTTGCCACCTTAGATGATAGCAAAAAAGTGTCTGGCTCAACCAGGATGTTTGATATAATTTCTAAAGCGTGATCATCTACATGTATCAAGTACAGGTCATTATATTCAGTTCATGGTTTACATGAATATATTTTAAGAAATAGATTGCACGGTCATATTGCATGTAACCTCAAACTGATACCCATAATTATGTAGATGTAATAAAACAAATCGAGGAATCAAATAGATTACTCAAAATATGCTTTAAGAAATATACAGTTAATAAGAATAAACTCCTGTTTTGCAATGATGACTCGTCAAATGTTCACGATAAACAAAAGCACTTTTTTCTGAAACAAATTTGTTATATTACTGTACCGAATTCGTTTTACGGATATTGCGAACCTCTTTGCGAGGTATTTCTTCAGGTAACTATGAGTTCGTTATAACCAAGTTTTACAGTCTTGCTTTATAAAAACTTTTCATTGACAACATTCTGTTGTTCAATACATATTCAAAGTCATTACAATACAAAGTGTGCTTTAGTTTTGTTACCAAGTTTTCATATCCACGACTATCTAAAAGAATCAACATTTCATAGAATTGTTACATATCTCGTGCACGGCATTTTAATAATTTTACCCAAGTACGTTATACATCTTTTGTAGGCTGATATATGCATGAGCTATCTACCACAAGCACACATTACTGCTGCATTGTATGCATTTACAGATGCATTCATAAAACTTTTACAAGCAAACATGCAAATTAAGTATTGTCGTTTTTGCATTGAAGTAAACAGCAAGCAGAATGTTAACATAAACAGTCTGAATGTCAACGATTTCATTTTCTATACTTTGCATTCCTGCTTACTAATCTCTGTAAAATGGAGAATTGTCGGGTGGAATTGAAACAAAAATGCGTATAATGCTTGAACACGAATAAGCATACTTTATCAAATTTCAATAATATCCCAGACTCAAAATTAATAGATATTTGTTTATTTGCTTGAGAGGTATTGCATAATATATTACCTCTCATGAACAGACTCACTAAAAACGAATCTGCGATTTTTTCTATTGTTTGTTGCTTCCACGGATCCCCTATTCCGTCTTTACTGACAGTCATACTTAAGAGATAACCATGCTAAGATTTTCAATCTGGGACGGCATGTGAGTGATTTTACGGTCTGAAATTTCGTTTAAACATTATAAGCTAATGCTTTTCCAATCAAAAGCTACAAATATAAAATAAAATCATACATGCACGCTTGTTTTTCTATGAAAAAAACTCAAATTCACGGATGCAAGCATTTTGTTGACGTCATCCAATGACGTCGTTTGTATCAACGTTATGTGACGTCACATATTTTTCAGACGGTAAATCGGGGAGTTTACAGTCGCAAATTTGAGACGTTAGTCAGTGGAGCAAAGTGTTATATGTATAATAGTTGCATTAGAATAGCGTTTGTTTAGTGCTTTGTGGCGGCCGGAAAAGGTCTCCCCAACTACAAATCAGTAGTGTTTTACCTACCTATATTTTGGGATCATCAAACCCACGCTTTATGGTTTTAAAATACAATACCGATTAAAAGTAGATATAAATTTTAAACAGGAAAAGTAGCATTCAAGGACGACAGTCAACCACAAATACACACAGAAACAAAGAACAACTTTAAGATGATTAAAAAGCAGATAAGACATCACAAACACAAAGGGGATGACAATAGGGCTACCGCCTTGGAACGGCTTTGAACGGTCAATGGCAAAAAGGCATCTGTTGAAAGGTTTTAGAGTGCGCTTAACCGCACTCTTACCCCATGCCATCCCAATTAAACGGGACATTGTAAATACGACATATTATGTTCCTAATATAACATCTACAGTTTATTGGATCACATCAATGGAAATTACATAATACCTGTTGATACTAATAAAATGACCCTATGAGATTCTAAAGATATATGCTATTATTCTGATATTATCATTACTTATCTTTGTTTACAACTTTTAAATACATGCTGTTTTTCTCGATACTGGTGCAGTACGTGGCTGTGATTGGTTGTAATGTTGTAACTAAATATACTGTCTCTATATGAACTTGTTATGTTACGTTATCTTGTTAGTGTGTTTATCTGTTTTTGCAGGCCCATTATCTTAAAGTTTTAGATAAATATGTATATGTCAACATTTAAGAAAAATGATTACCTGGTTTGTTTTGAACCAACACAAATTTGCCAAAGAAAACGGTTTTGGGACGATATGTTCCATGGGGCAAAGGCATCTTCATCATCCAACCTACAAACAATAAAGTGTGATACCATTTTGCTGTTATGTTTAAAATAGACGAACGATTTCACAATGATATGATATGTTCATATACGTTATATATTGTCGTTTGTGGGAGAGAATTACATTCAAGGCAAATGATGTTAAAACAGGGACCATACGTACGTATTATATCTCCTCACTCATGCGGGTAAGTTGCATCCCAAGGCGCCATTAATTTGAAATGTATTGATATAATTTGTGAGAACGGAATAAATTTGTTCTTATATGTATATTTAGTAAGGATATATTTTACCTTTTCTTTGATGTATTGCAGGGACACGCGAATCAATCGGTTTAACCAAACCGTTGTTACAAAGAATCCTGTAAAACGCACTTTTCGTTCGAGGACCTTTCGTCAGTATATGTTGCAGGAGACACATGGCTTGTATTCTACGGCTTTCACCATTTGGAATCGGAAGAATTGCACGGATAAAGTTTTTATTCAGAATGCCTCGTGCTATGCACTCATTTGCAATTACTCGTGGAGACATCTCGTCCACCAGAGTAGAATATTTTTCGACCAACTGCTTTTGCTGGGGTATTGTTGCACCTGAATAAAATAAGATGTAATTTTATAATAAACTGAATTCAATTGATATGAGTTGAAAACTGTACAGTTAATAAAACGTATGTTCCATCGTAAATTCGTGGATTGTTTTAGTCATGAACTTAATGAAATAGCTTGAAAACACAAACCAAACGTAGTGCATCGATGTTATTAACATTAATATGATTCAAATACATGTATCACTGTAGGGATCCGTACACCGGATCTTGGTCAAGACCCCGTTCACTAGTACGGAGTTTTGGTCAGCCATGTTGTAGAAAACGTACGGATAACAACAGCAAAGGTAGGTTAACCACGTTTCTCACCTATTTTTGTTCATTTTATATGAATAATCAGTATTGCTATATGGTGCGGAAACATTTCCCCGTTCAAATATTACCGTACATTGTTGACATATTACTTTAAATGCTACAATTCGGATCAAAGAAAAACAATTGCCGGTGCTGAAATTCGCCCAAAGTACCCTTCAGCAATAAATATCTCATTAATTTTCAAGTTAATGAAAATTTTGAATTGGCAGATTTATTTGTTTTTCCAATATACGTGCATGTTCAAATGTTGAACTTCATTCATCCGAAATTGACCGAGATATGAATCGAAACAAAACTAATGTTTGTGTACGGGGTCTTGGGCACTTGTGTACGGAGTACTGCAAATATTCTCTTTTTACTGTACGTAGTTTTGCTTTAAATATATTGTAAGAAACTATGGTTTTAATGGTACAGAAAGAATTTAAGTGAGAAAAAAAAAGGAAAACAGAAAGAAAATCATACTGGAAACCAATACGAAATATATATAAAAATGTACCGATTATTACAAAATATAATGGTTTTAGTATGAGTTTCTGTAACCAATAGTTAATTTTGGAATTTAAGATAACTGAGAAAACAGACAAACAAAAATATAAAAAAATACAATAAAAAAGGTAGAAAGATGATAATATATAAAAAAAACTTATAGCATTGTGACAAAACATATCTGAAAATACAATAGTATATACATATATGTACACATTCATGTACATACCTATATACCCATATACATATGTACATGTACATACATCTATAATTCTACCAAAATCTCCCGGTACACTTGATGTATTTGTGGACGATAAGTACAATTTATCGTCTAGATTGGAACTGCCATTCAGTATCAAGCCAATGTTGATATGCGTGACATCAACAAGATTGGCTAAGGTATCAAGTAAGTCATTTCTGAATTGGTTATACAGTGGACAGTTGAAAAAGAAATGAGTATTGTCCTCACATGGATTGCCGCATTTCGGACATACTGCTGAATCTGTCAAGAAGTGGTCAAATAAATGCGCATTTAGATTACTTGAGTTATTTCTTAATTGACAATGGATGATGTTATCATTCCTATTTCCTATATTATAGTGATATGGACTGTCAGTCCTATGTTTAATAGCCTTAAGTTTATGCTTAAATTGTTCAACAGATGGTGATTCTTAGCGTCTAAATGTAAAGCATTCCACAATTTAATTGTACTCGGCAGAAAGCTTTTATAATATGATGTTGTACGACAAAGAGGGAGACGTAAGTTTAATCCTAAGTTCGAAGGTTATAATTATTGTTTACAGGTAAGTATGGCTGGATTAAGTTATACATGCAATCTTGACTTATGCCATAAATTATTTCTTAAATAGTAACCAGTTTATGATCTTTTCTTCTTTTTGTTAATGTTTCTAAGTTCAATTCAGTATATAAGTATGATCTAGAGGAATTGCATCTGAGGCCTGTTATTATTTGTACTGCTTCAACTTGGACGCTCTCTATTAGATCCGATTCTCCCTGTGTACAGTTATCCCATACTGAATCTCCATATTCAAGTATAAGTCTTATAAAGGCGATATATATTTTCAATAGAGAATGTCTGTCAAGTTTGTACTTAAGCATTCTTAGAATGTTAAATCGTGCACATGCTTTTTCGTATATATTTTCTATATGATGCGACCAAGTTGCATTGGACTGAATTGTTAGTCCAAGGTGGCAATGTGACGCTACGTCTTGTACTATATCATTATCAAAGTAGACTGGTGGGTGGATATAGTTTCTTCTAGTGCAAACAAGGCTTTTGTTTCTTTGAGGATTAAATGTAACAGCCCATTTTTTTGACCATTCAGAAATTTTGCAAAGATCATTTGTAAGAGAGTTGGCACATTCTACTGGGTTTTTATCAACTACAACAAAAAGAGAAGTGTCATCAGCAAATAACCGTACATCATTCAATAAGTCATTTGTGATGTCATTTATATAAAGCAGAAATAGAAACGGACCTAAAACATAGCCTTGCGGAACACCTGCATCTATAGTACTGAAGCTTGAAGAAAATCCATCTAGGACTACTTGTTGCTGCCTATCAGCGAGATAGCTACGTATCCAGTTACATAATGAATCATTGATACCATATTTAGCTAATTTAAAAAGCAACCCAGCATGCCATACTTTGTCAAATGCTTAGCAATATCGCAAAATATAAATCGTACATCTTTCCCAGCGTCGAGGTTGCTTATTATGTTATTATATATTTCTATGAGCTGATTTACTGTAGAGTCTCTAGGTTGAAAGCCTGCCTGGTATTTGCACAGAAGGTTATTCGTTTTGATATAGTTGAACAAGAGTTTAAATACGATTTTCCATCAATTTGCAAATAATACTGGTAATGGATATAGGCCTATAATTGCCCGGCATGTCAGGTTCTCCCTTGCCCTTAAAAATAGGAGTTACATTCGCCTGTTTCCATTGGTATGGTACTTTTCTAGTGGACAATGACAGATTAAAAAGTCGCGTCAATGGAGCAGCGATGATATTTAAAACTAATTTTAACCCCTTTGGGCTATTCATATCTGGGCCTGGAGGTTTCGACAATTTCAAGATTTTCAATTGATCAATTACTTCCGTTTCATTTGTAATAAAGTCATTCATTTTATTGTCAGTGCGATTATGAAAAGTAGGTAATTCCGGTTCATGTTCAATATGAGATGTTGCAGAAAAGGAAGAATTCAATGCGTTTGCTTTGTCTACTGGATGTATTAAATACGACCGTTATTTTTTATTGTAAAGTTTGGTTGAGTTACTTTGTTCAATTTAGAGATCGATTCTGCTATACGCCACCATTTACCCGGGTGGGGTGGGAGGTGGGGTTGGGGGGGGGGGGGGGGGGGATTGATTTATCAGTTAACTGGGATTTAAGTTTTGACTTGTATGACTCCTTAGATTCGCGGATTAAAGCAATTACCTCATTTCTAAGTTGAATAAACATTGACCAATGTAATGGATTGTTGTAAATGACAAAAAAAAATATATGACGTTAACTGTGGTCACAATGAGCTAAAATTGGACAACTGTATCAATTCTAACAGACAATAATATACGTCTGGACTTAGTTTGTAGTACATGTAGTTATTTGGAATAAATACGGAGTCTTTCTCAAGAATTACCCCTTTTAAGTTTTAGTTTTCTGCATTTTTTCGTCTTAAAGTTACAAAATGGTATAAGAAATATAGGACCTAAATAAAAGTCTACGAATTACTACAAATATAAGTAAATAACATCAGTACAGAGCAGCGAAAACAATCTTTGCATTGCAAAACCCCGTACAGTACATGGACAAGACTCCGTACACAAATCCGCGTCTTTTTATATAAATTAGTTACGCTGGGCACGTTTTGTTTCGATTCATATCTCGGCCAATTTCGGATGAATGATGCTGAAATTTTGAACATGCACGTATATTGGAAAAACAAATAAATCTGCCAATTCAAAATTTTCGTTAACTTGAAAATTAATGAGATATTTATTGCTGAAGGGTACTTTGGGCGAATTTCAGCACTGGCAATTGTTTTTCTTTGATCCGAATTGTAGCATTTAAAGTACTATGTCAACAATGTACGGTAATATTTGAACGGGGAAATGTTTCCGCAACATATAGCAATGCTGATTATTCATATACATGAACACAAATAGGAGAAAAACGTGGTTAACCTACTTTTGCTGTTGTTATCCGCACGTTTTCTACAACATGGCTGACCAAAACTCCGTACTAGTGAACGGGGTCTTGACCAAGATCCGGTGTACGGATCCCTACAGTGTGTATAGACGAACGAAAATTTCAGAACTATGAACTGCAAGTGTAAAAAGTAGACGGTATTTCGTCGTTGGAAACGATTAAACAATACGTACTTTGATCCGAGCAATGTCTTAGACGTTTAACAATGTCCATCTTGTTTTTCTTCTCCAGTAACATAATAAACTGTTTGACAGCATCTTTTTCCTTAATCATAGTAAGCATCGTTTTTGTTCTGCTTCGACGCGAAATGGGCTTAGTGTTCACTATTTCTTCGACTTCTTCTTCATTTAGGACACCGTTTTCTTTCAGATCTTTTACAAAGCTGAGAGCATCTAGTTCTTCTAAGAGTAGATCTGTGTTATTTCTAAAGACATCTTGGACTGACATCGACTTTTTCACTAGTATACACAATTGCATAAATAAATCTCTAATTACACAATGGTAAAACGAAAATAAGACATTTTAGCACTGAATGTCATATCGAATATGATATAAGAAGCCTTTTGGGCCTGAGTTGCGTACTTGAGTATTAAAATACTACTGCAAATATTATTTTGAGTTTTAGAATTACAACGTGTGTGTGTGTTTGCGTGTGTGTGTGTTAACGCGTTTTCTGTATAGTAGACCCGTCCGAGTATGAGAACGACGTTTGTGGCATCATTTATAAAATCAACTAGTGCAAGACCACACTTGAATTTTACTACGATTTGTCTTGTATTTCAATTTTAAAATCATGTCAACCCTGAATGCGGTTACTTCTAACCCATTGTATTTTATAATCTTCAATCTTAAAATATATAAGGTGCTCCATGCAAACGTTTAAGCCAAACGGAACTTGCAATGTCCTATCAGTTTAAACAAAAGCAGGCATCTTGTATATCTCTATATACAATCGTCTGACCTCAAGTTAAAGTCCTTGACACCGGGACTTCATTTGTAAAAGCCTCATTCTCCATATTTTAAAGATGCGTTATAAAAGTTATAAATTTCGCCCGTTTTGGAGAGTTTTTAAATTGTTTCCTACATATTTTATATAAGAAAGAATATTTTATTTAAAATCACATGACACCTTAAATTCATTTGACACGGTAGCCATATTGTCAACCCTTTTGTGTTTGTGATGTCGTTTGCAGTTTTTATTACTTTTGCCTTCTCGTTTGTCTGTTTGCGTGTTTGTTTTTGTGTTTTGTGGTTGACTGTCGTCCTTGAATGCTGCTTTTCCTGTCCGATATTCGTATCTTTTACCAAAGGAATTACATTTTTATAAATTGTGTTCATGTCAATAAAATCATTATGATCCTTCATATGAACGAAATGCGTATATGTATATATCTATAAAACCCTGTAAACTTGGGGTTGGTTTCTCAAATTCATAGATACATGATCATGTTTGTGTTATACTCCTTTTTGCTATATATAAAGACATATGGAATGTAAATGTGTGATAGTTACCTTCTTTCAAAACAGGTGGTGTGTTTTTCTGTATTTTAATTTCAAATTTCAAATTTTCATCCGGTAGAAGATTCCTTAGATGTGTTGAAGAGAATATCTTTTGAATGAGTTCAACTATGTCGCGATTCTGACACATTTTATAAAGCTTGGCACTGGGGTCACTACTACATAACTGTAGGTGTAAAACTATTGACCCCTGGGTCACATCAGTAACGACACAATCAGTTTCCTTTAGCAAAATATCACTGATCTCAATGATGGTTTCCTTGTTTTTAAGCGACTGACGCAGTTCTTCTTCTAGTTCCTTATTTTCCATTTTAATTTTCATGCTGAACCTTTTCCCTGCTGCAAATAGAATAGTACAGATTGTCAGCACAGATAAACAAAGCTAACACACATTTCAACAATCAATATCGTTGTTAACACTTTAACGCGGATTCTAAATTTATGTGTATTATAAGATACTAGGTGTAGTGCTATAGTATATAAATATCACATTCATAAGAGGGTAATAGTAAGAATATTTAATATATTAACAAAAGAATCACTTGGACATTTACATGCAAGCATAGCTATATTTATAAACGTATGCCATCCCAAATGTTATGGCGGTATAAAAATAGTATAATACCTATTCTGCTGGGAGCGGTGATTTCAGACTGTAGATCAACGTGGAAGACTTTGTCTTCAGCTAAAAATAGAAATTAATATGTGTTTCTTGCCAACAACAAATTGGTGTTATCTTCTTGACAAAAACACTTAAATATTAAAAATACACCTCTATACTGTTGTTTTATAATACTAAATACTAAATACTTAAATGTTTTAAGTAACAGAATAAAGCATGTTATAAAGAAAGTACTAACTTGTAGCAGCTTCTGTTATACTTTCCTCACATTCCAGAATCAATACCCTAACCGTTAAATCATCTTTTTTTGTGGATTTCAGTGCATGTATCAAGACGTGATACGCCTTTGGTAGATGTGCTTGTATTTTCTTCACAAGTTCCTTTGCTTGACGTTTTCTTGTTGTACGTGTCATTACTTCCTCATATTCGTCCTCATTGAAAACATCATATACTAGGAAAAAGTCGATATATTCTTTCGGGGTTAGTTGATCTACTAACATTCTCTTGTTTTTCTGGATCCTTAGGAATGCTTGTTTTGCAGAAATGTTTTCCTCGTCTAAGACTAAAACAATGTATATATAAAAAAAGCCTTATATAGCACATCAAGCAACACTGTATACTGTCAATTATTCTGAAATTCAATTAATTTTTAATCCATAATTAACTTATTGTGTTTATGTAGCAGTGCATTTATATCGTATTGTGTAAATATGCATAACTGAGTTTTAAAAAATCAAAACATGATCTTTCCTGATGATAAAAACATTTTCTTCTTAAAACTTTAACTTTATTTAATATGAAAAAACTAGGTGCAAACAATTTGCCATGGGATCACCATATAATTCCTGAACAAAAAGTGAAGTCGTGTGTGTGTGTGTGTCCGTACGTGTGTGCTAGCGGTAGTGTACATGTGCGTGTGCATGTGGGGATGTATGAGTGTGGTTGTGTGTGCGTGCATGGGGGTGTGCGTATGCATGATACTCCACACAGTCACATTATACCCGGCCGACCAGTCCTAGAATAATCCTTTATATGCTGAACTTCAAGCAAGGAGCTACTAGTACCATTTTAATGAATTGTTTTGTATGACCCGGCCGTTAATTGATCCCACGACCTTTCAAACTTTACGAGGACTTTCGACACATGTAAATTGGTTAACTTACTTTCTGTTGTTTTATTTTCTCGTATGGCGTCAGTGACATACGGATATCCCGAAAAGGTTAGACAATTCAAAAATACTTCGTAAGCAACTGGTGGCTGTCGAAGAACTTTCTGCAGCATTAGGTCAACTTTAATAGCTCGTCCTTCTTTACTGTTTTTAATTTCACTAAAATCGTCATCAGTCAGCAGACCTTTTGAAATTATTTCGTCCTCAACATGGTCGATGTCCACCTCCTCTTTGATGTAACGGTATTTCTTCTTTATGGCTAATTTGGCATCTCCTGAGAGGCCACGTCTTGATAGGCTTCCTGGAAAAAACATTGTTTGAATTGTTCTGTAATTGTTAATGGATGTCATGTACAGCGAAATATGGAAACGTATGACAAGAAAATACATTGCAAATTCATCATTAACGACTGATTCGAGATATACCGCATGTTATTTAGTTCACTGAGTACATGCTTTGTGGCTTTCTAGGATTTTGTGTTTTATTTTCATATATATTCCTATTAATGATGCCTTGGTTGTTAGAGAATATAACCTGGTGGAATATCTTTATTTACACGGTCCCGTTTTATTGTAAGGGTAAGAGTGAGGTTGGTGCACTCTAGAGCCTGGTTTGAAACACAGTAGCCTGTTTTACCACTGACCGTTCCAAGGAGGTAGCTTTATTGTCAACCCATTGTTTGTCATGTCATATCATGCCTGTTGTCCATCTTTGTCCATCTTTGTAATTATTGTTTGATTCTATGCGTGTTTGGTTGGCTGTGATCCTTGATTCTACATTTCCTGGACGATTTTTATATCTACTTTTATATATCCTAGACTATTAAAAGCTTGTATCATTGTATCATTCTTATACTATTAATTATTGCTATCCACAGTTGATATTGTTAAAAATACCGCACATATGTTACTCAGTTAAGACGAAACTTATCAAACGAATGCTTACGACTTCGTGTTGTTAAACTGCTGGAATGACATCCATCTTGCAGCTCTGTTCCACTGTTGCTATCCAACATTGAAACATAAGGCGCTGAAGTATTACAGGTTAAATAGCGATAAGGAATTGCTTGCATTGCATGCTGTGAAGTGACTAGAAGAAGCCTCTCTTATTTAGATATGCAGTCCAAAGAAATGTCGTCACATGTCACGACATAAACTTAGGGTGATTGCAAGCTACAAAGTGGACACAAGATGTTGCCCTTCATTTCCTTTAATGTGAATACTAGTACATAAAGATATGCATCTGATTAATATGTATAAACATTTCTACTTAATTAAACCGTTATGCTGTAAGTGTTCAAATTGTATTAATTACATTAAGAGGATGAACATGCATTGTTTAAGTAACCGATAACATGTTGCCATGAAATGTGTTTTTCTTCTTTGACAGACTGTCCATGTTATGAAAATGTAGAGATAAAGAAAGATAAAAAAATATCGGACAGGGAAAGCAGCATTCAAGGACGACAGTCAACCACAAAACACAAAACAAACACGCAAACAGACAAACGAGAAGGCAAAAGTAATACAAAAAATGCAAACCACATCACAAACACAAAAGGGTTGACAATAGGGCTACCGCCTTGGAACGGTCAGTGGCAACAAAGGCCACTGGGGGTTTAAACCGGTTCTAGGGTGCACCAAACCTCACACTTACCCTACCTTCATCCCATTAAAACAGGACAGTGTAAATAAAGAAATCCCCGCCATGATCTAATCTCTAACCAACAAGGCAGCATCAATAGGAAATATAAGTAAAACACAAATATGCTCGTGTAAATATAATACAAAAAAACAATAGCCTAGAAAGCCACAATGAAGGTACTCATTGACTTTGCAGAAGCCAGAGCAGTAAGAGAATAAACCATTAAGGGCACGACAAGAAAGATCATGGACAAACATCAAACGCCACCGTCCCAATGGGCTCAGGGAACATCCCTATCCAAGTGGGGATAATTAACAATGTCAAAATTAAAATCATCTTTCTCGTCATAGATTTTCACCACTTTCAATCGAGAGATCTAAATCAAGAAAAGAATTATTATCAGAAAATTAGCTTTGTTAAGCTGAAGTTTTTTAGGGTAAATATTATTAATCATAGTTGGAAAGAAAGGGTTGTCAATGTTAAATATGTCATCCAGATAACGAGAGGTGTCATTAAAGGCTTCAATAACATCTGCCTGGGTATCTGGTGAAAGACTCAACATGAAGTCTCTTTCATAGCAAACTAAAAACAAATCTGCAACAAGTGGTGCACAGTTCGTACCCATAGGGATACCTACAATTTGTCTATAAACGGTGGTTCCATACCTGACGAAAATATTATCTAATAGGAAGATGAGTGCTTCACAAACTTCTTAGCAAGTATAATTGTCTAAACTGCCGTTAGTAAAAAACGCTTTAATATTATTACAGGCCAAAAATGTAGTATTTTCTCTAGCGAATGTTTTTTTTTAATAAGAGAAATTAGCTTGTCTTGGATAAGATGATGCGGTAAAGTTGTATATTGTGTAGAGAAATCATAAGTGCTTATGGATGAAACATGACTTTTATTGAAAAGTTTACCAAGAACTTCTCCTGAATATTTTATAGACCAAAACAATTTAATCCCAGAGTTTTCATAAGTTTTATCAAAATATCGTTTAACGTGATCTTTAACGGCAGTAAGACAAGAAGTTAAAAGTTTGGAGATGTTTGTTGTAGTGCAGGCACTAGAATTCGAAATAAAGCGGGCCTAATATGGATTTTTATGTAATTTAGGAATACAGTACCCTTAATGCAAGAAGCAACTGAAGATCAGCGTGTCCCTGAAATATGAAATTCATTTATTCTGATCTAGTGATTTAGAAAGTATTAAGTATGTTAGAGGGATGTGTAGATGTTATAGTCGAACAGGAAATGTAGCATTCAAGGAACACCAAAATCAGTCGAAACAAACACAATTAAAAGGATACATAAGAGGCAATGTATATGAAACCACAAACATAACATGGTTGACAATATGGATGCCGCATTGGAACGGTCAGTGGCAAAAATGCCGCTGTGGGGTTAAACCAGTACTGAGTTGTACAAAACCTCATGATTTCCCTATTGTTATCCCAATATCACGGAACAGTGTGAATAAATAAATACTCACCATGCCATATACTCTAACAAACTAGGCAGTATTAATAGGCAATATAAATATAACACAAAGATGATCATGTGTATATGAATATAAAAACAAACGTCTAGAAATCCACAAGCCTGTTCTCAATGCCTTGCCAGAATCCAGAGTAACAAGAGAATAAACCAACAAGGGCATGAAAAGACAAGATTGAAGACAGACATGAAACATTATCTTATCTTCAGGATTTAGATAGACGTCATCATAGTCGTCACTATCTGTCCGGTTATTGAACAATAAAAGAGGAAAGCAAAGTGGCGAGCTGAAAATTGTAAATTGGTCAACACACTAAACATACAAGGGTTGCAAAATGATAGTTTCCTTACACTGAACAAAATTTCTAAGTATCAACTTTTGTATCCTAACTAATTTTCTTATTTTAAATATATTTTAAAATAGATATATGAATAGTATTTTGTTTTGACCCATAGTTTGTAAAACATTTGTTTTTTTGTTCAAATTTTAACATCTTTTGAGGTACCCTCCCTTTATATGAAAACATGAAATGTACTGATAAAACACATAACATGAGTCAAACATCGCTTAAAGATATAAAATTCTTAAAATTGGTATGAAATAATAGAAAAAAAACAATAAAATCCTATATACCCAGTTGTATAAGTGTTATAACTTATTTCTAACAAAACACATTGACTTAAAAGTTTTAAAATATGTTCAAGCAATCAGAGCAGACGATTTATACTCGTTATTTTGCAGTTTAACCGTATCTCTAATCACGCTCAAAAAACACAAAACAATGAGCATATTATTGACATATTCTTAGGTTGGTACTTAGCAATTTGGTTAAGTGTACATCTTTTGACAAACGTGTTAAAGTGTTTAATACAGATTTTATGAAAATGAACTTACAAAGCTGGCATCTCACGATGAATAAACGTCAGGTTGTCATTGTCGCAAGGAATCCACGGAATGGTATGTAAATACCACATTGAAGGTTTCATGTTCACCATCCATTTTAAGGATGGCTCAAACTTTCGTACTATTGACATTTTACATATTGAGTTCCCATTTTGCAACGTACTGCATGCTTGGTGGTGGACCCTTTTACAGTTCGCCACTATGCTTTCCTCTTTAATTGAACGATGTGGACCCTATGATGACGCCTACCTAAAGTCCATAAGGGCGGTGGCGTTTGATGTTTGTCTATGATCTTTCTTGTCGTGCCCTTAATGGTTTATTCTTTTGTTGCTCTGGCTTCTGCCAAGTCATTGAGTACCTTCATTGTGGCTTTCTAGGCTATTGTTGTTTTTGTATTATATTTGCACGAGCATATTTGTGTTTTACTTATATTGCCTATTGATGCTGCCTTGTTGGTTAGAGATTAGATCATAGCGGGGATTTCTTTATTTACAATGTCCTGTTTTAATGGGATGACGGTAGGGTAAGTGTGAGGTTTGGTGCACTCTAGAACCGGTTTAAATCCCCATTGACATACTTTGCCACTGACCGTTCCAAGGCGGTAGCCCTATTGTCAACCCTTTTGTGTTTGTGATGTCGTTTGCATTTATTATTACTTTTGCCTTCTTGTTTGTCTGTTTGCGTGTTTGTTTCTGTGTTTTGTGGTTGACTGTCCTCCTTGAATGCTACTTTCCCTTTCTGATCTATTTATATTTTTTTTCACCCGGGGCTAGAGGGCATGAGCGGTATTAAGCGGTATTTTCATAACCGTTCATGAACAGTCTCAATCAAAAAGAGACTTTTTTGTATTTATCGGTTTCGGCGATTTTTAAATATCTCCTTTCATATTGTTTTTATATATCACAGTAGCGTTGTCTGTGCAGTTTGGCGGCGTCTCCCCGTGCTTGCAATCAGAACTGTTATTCATTCATATCTTTGGAGATCGCTAAGCTCGATATTTATTTATAGATATCGGTGGTACATTCTCAGATACTTTTGTTTTCTTACAAATTCTCAATAGCTGGTTCCAATACTCCAGCCTTTAAAGGTTCTGGGAGTTGTTTAATCACCCTTATAAAATGTTGTCTGATTTTTAATTTAGTATTTTGACTGTAACTTGTGAAACTCAGCAGGCTTCATATTCTCTGCTCCCAGCTAAATTCCATTCTGTTGATGTTGCCTATTGTTTTCTTGTTTAAGGCAAAGCATTTTGAATGAGGTGAGTTGTTGCAAGTAGGTATAAAGGTCGAGAACGAAATTTAGCTATTACAGAAAACAGTCCGCCAAACGGGTTGTGATGTCACATATCTTTCACAAGGCAAGCATGTTTCACAACCGTTCATGAACAGTCTCAATCAAACCTATTTTTGTTTTGGTCGTGTTCGGCGATTTTCAAATATATAGCTTTTACTCTTTAGCCTGGCGGGAGTTCATTATTTGACCGTCCCGTTTAATTCGGATAATAATATTTTAAGTCTGATGTTTGGTGTACACTAGAACCTGGTCTCACCCTCATCCCCTCCCACCCCCACCCTGACCCAGCGGCCTATTACAAGTTGGTACCCTTGTTGTAAACCCTAAGAAAAGACAATAACATTTGTTTGATGGTATAGTTTAACACGTTTTAAAACGGTCTTATATACATTATATATTTGTTTTAAGTTTTTCTTATATATTCTTTATTTTAAACGTTTTAAAACAGCCTGATATACATTATATGTTGATTTTTTTAAGTTTTTCTTGTATATCCTTTATTTTAAAATAAAGAATATATAAGACAACTTGAAACAATCATAAAATGTATATATGGCCGTTTTAAAACGTGTTAAACTATACCATAAAACAAATGTTATTGTCTTTTCTCTAATGACTTTACACCAGGGATATATTTATTTGTTATATTTTAATACCTGTTCCTTCTTCATCCTGTAGTCCGGCTTGCTTGTCTAGAAAGAAAATACATGTATACATTTAGCGATATATCAAAAAGGTATACATCCCTTTGATTCTGTAAGTTACTTCATTTGCAAAATGTAGTGTAGTGATCATCAATGATACTCGATCCCCGTCCTAAATGCGCCCTAAATTATGTTTATAATCTTAAAACGATAAGTAAGAAAATACTACGACTTTTAGGTTCAACCATCTTATGACAGAAAGGTATGAAGGGTTTCATTTAATAAATACTGAAAAGGGGATAAACAAACACAAGAAAAAGAGAGAAAACAGACAGACACGGTTGTATTGTGTCTGTTCATGAGAGGTAATTTAATTTACTTTACTCTTCTAATAGTAAGCTAATTGTATTTATTGACGAACTAAACAGTTAAGTTGTTGCAGTGCTTTACCTTTAAGTATTATTTTATTTATAATGTGCTGTATTGCTTGGTTCCGTTACGTTCATTTGAAAACACCCTGCATCTGTCTTGGTAATTACTCCAAATAACTCTCATGTTTCTAATAACAGAAACAAGTATGTCAACTTCTTACATGTTATCTGATTCAGATACGAAAGGTATAAAAAAAAAAAATCTACCTGATGAACTATGTCCCTGTCTTGTAAAAAGGATGACAGGAACGTGTTGCTGTGACGATGGTTCGTCATTGCCTGAAAAAAGAATTTCTTTACTTACCAAAGAGCATTCGGAAACAGATATTGATAACCTCGTAAAATTCAAACATAATACCACACTAATATTTCCATTTAATACAGAAACACAGCGTAACAATGAAATAGTTTTCTAAACTTATTAAAAACCTGTATGTACATACAGAAATCAAAGGAATGAAAGTCCTTCAAACATTTATTTCCCACAGACAAACAGAAAAGCATCGAACACATTTCTCTATTGTGGTCGTCATCTTTGATTTCGCAGGAAAATAAACTACATTAAGACATAAACGCACTTTTCCTAAATATTTCCAAAATTCAAATAGTCCTGTAAATTGTTTTAAGTGTAAAAAACAATTAGAGATATCATACTCAACTACAACAAAATAGTTTCTAGTAAATAACATTCCTAAGCAATGTTAGTGTAAAATCGGGAATTCAAGTATTTCATGAAAATGTATTGTTTTATTTCCTGCTGATAAAGCAGCTAATAATGTAATTATTGTTTGACGCATACATGACGTCAATGTTTTATCTCTGGAACTCGGTAGACTAATTCGTATACTCCAGTTGTTTCCACACATATTACTCGGTGCACTACTTTCAAGGCTGGTGTAAACGAAAAGTAAAACAAACTGCCAACTATGTACTGGATTCCTAAATAACATAAAACAAATTATAAAGAGCCTTACATGTTTAGTGACTGACCCATTAACAGTTCGCCACTATGATGTCCTCTTTGATTGTGCGATGACCGGACAGATTGTGGACCCTATGATGACAGCTACCTCAATCCAATCCTTAAATCCTCAAAGGACGGTAGTGTTTGATGTTTGTCTTAAATATTGTCTTGTCGTACCCTTAACGATATGTTCTTTTCTTGCTCTGGCTTCTGCCAAGTTATTGAATACTTATTGTGTGGCTTTCTATGCTTTTGTTTTTTGATTTTATATATACATGATAAATTATTTGTTTTAATTATATTGCCTATTAATGCTGCCTTGTTTGTCAGAGAATATAACCTGACGGGGATATCTGTATGTACACTGTCCCGTTTATAGGGATGACAATAGGATAAGAGTGACTTTTGGTGCACCTTACAACCTGGTTTTTGCCACTGACCGTTCCAAGACGGTAGCCTATTGTCAACCCTTTTATGTTTGGGATGTCATAACTTGCTTTCTGTTCCTGTTTGTAGTTTTTGTTTCTGTGCGTGTTTGTTGTTGACTGTGGTCCTTGAATGCTACATTTCCTGCTCGAATTTTATATCTTCTTTAACTTTTATATACTTTAAATGCTACATCAGGGCTACCATTACTATAAACTTCGAAAAAAACACTTTGCAAAACGATATTATCGAAACCCTGATCTGCCTTCAAAATATGCAAGTAGTTTAAGAAACTATTCTGTTACAAAGACTATCTTAAGCTGACTTCCATGTAAAAACTGCGTAAGATCCTAGGTGATAATCACTTTCATACAATATTTATCAGAGGTGATGATCATTTTGCAACGCATTGCATGTTTAGTGGCTGACCTATTTACAATTCGCCACTATAATGTCCTCTTTGATTGTGCAGATCAAGTGGGAAATTAAAGATGTGGAGCCTATGATGATTTGTACCTAAATTCTGATAAGACGGTAACATTTGATGTGTGTCCCCAATCTTGTCTTTTCGTTTCCTTAATAGTTTATTTTTTACCCTGGCTCTGCCAAGTCATTGAGTACTTGCTTTGTGATTTTCTAGGCTTGTTTACTATTTTGTTAGACAATATAGCGCGGCGGAGATTTATTTTTCTGTCCGGTGTTATCGGGATGAAAATAGGGTAATCCTGAGTTTTGGTGCACTCTAAATCCTGGTTTAAACCCAAGCGGCTAAGGCGGCCACTTTATTGTCAACCCTTGTATGTGTGTGGTGTCGCATACGTTGCTTCCATTTATTCTGGTAATTGGTGTTAGTTTCGAAACTCATTTCCTCTTCGACTTTTATATCTAATTTCAAATACATATAGTTGCCTAACGCAACAGTTTTATCTTCAAGATTCCCAAAATTAAGATTTAAAAATGTATTTGATCAGACAACACTCGAGTCGAGTCAAACACGCGTCACGCATTGGCCTTACATGATTTCTGGAGCAAACGGGTAGAGAGCACACCATGTTATTCGGATAATTGATTGAGTTTACTTTGTTTACTGAATCAAACAAAAGAAAGTGTGCACTCAAATGTGAATATCAACCACATTACGAATATTACCTTGCTGTAACTTTATGTCATAAATGCGTTCACACATCATAATTCCATAACGTTAAATGTTTGACATTAATGAGAAATTCCAGAAAACCGGCAATTAACAAGATGACTGTTACCTTGTGTTTTACCATTCAACTACAAGCCTTTTACAATTTTGGTTTTGCTCACATTTGACTTTGAGGAACTCTTACGCTATTAGTCAAGGATTTTTTTCACAAAGTTATCACTCCATTATTAATGCATACATTTTGTATATTTAAAACTTTTTTTGCTAAATATTTCGTTTCAGATTTTTAAATATTTCCATTAACAGATGTGCACACACTCTATTTTTTTACTGTGTATATTTAGTTCAACTGAGCCAAAAGCTCAAAGTGTGCTATTGTGACCGCTTTTGTCCGTCTGTCCGTTAACTTTCGCTAAAACATTATTTTCATAAACCGATTAAACGATTTTGATCAAACTTCTCATGGACAATTATAAGGTCAATGCCTTTCAAGATTGTTATCCAAATATCCAAATATCAAAGATTGCCGTCGTAACCATAAATATTCTAAACTTTAACAGATTTCGACAGTTGTTCTTTATTAATAAGTGCTAACCCCTACACTATATCGTTTCTTCAAATAAAGTGTCCTGGGATCAAACTGTTGTATATAGTGATTTTGCGTGTTTTTTGTTTTACACAAAAAACAAAAGTGAAAACACCTTATACTCTGAAACCACAAAGCCAAGCCTCAAGCTCTCATATATTGCACGTAGCATACACTGAACAAAATTTCTAAGTATCAACTTTTGTATTTTGTTTTGACCATAGTTTGTAAAATATTTATTTTTTGTTTAAATTGTTACATCTTTTGAGAGTTACCCTCCCTTTATATGAAAACATGAAGTGTGCTGATAAAACACATAACATGAGTGAAAGATCGCTTAAAGATATAAAATTCTTAAAATTGGTATGAAATAATAGAAAAAAACATAAAAATTTGACCCATTTATCGCAGATTTTCCGTCTATAAAAAAATGAAATATGGATAATCTTAAATTACCTCCCTTTAAATTGAATATTGTTTGAAATTCAAGTAACTGTAATTCAGCGTTAACATTAAATATTTCGAAAATTTCTTTTGCAAACGCATTTGTAGTGGTTATGCTAGTATAACATGATGTCAAAATAATTTTAACTCGCATATTTTAGAATTAGGAACATCGAAAAATTTACTAATTGGAAGTACTTAATAAAATCCTATATACCCAGTTGTATAAGTGTTATAACTTATTTCTAATAAAACACATTGACTTAAAAGTTTTAAAATATGTTCATGCAATCAGAGCAGACGATTTACACTCGTTATTTTGCAGTTTAACCGTACGTATCTCTAATCAAGAACAAAATACGCAAAACAATGAGAATATTATTGACATATTCTTAGGTAGGTACTTAGCAATTTGGTTTAGTGTACGCTGATTGTTTTCTACCAAGTTTGTTCAAATAGTGGCCATGGGATCAAATCTGGCCCCGCTCCGTGGCTCACCGTTTAACATAATGATTATAATAAAGGAAAATCTTTGAAAATATTGTTTACTGAACCTGAAAGAGCTAGAAGTCTTATATTTAACGAAAAGTTTGATAAATGGTAGTGAGTACTTACGATTTTCGGTTTGTAAACTGCTCGAATAATATTCCTCTTTCAACACTTTTCCAGTTTTGCTGCCCACAGTGGAAACAGCAGACGCTGAAATACCAAATGAATAGTTATCTATTCAGACACATACCATACATGTTGATGTAATAATAAAGTTTCAGGTAAAATATACAAATACTTGCATTTTTTCTCCTTTATGCGGAATTTTACATTGCTCATCGGTTTCTTTGAAATTAAAATCGCAAGTATAAAGTAAATACCTTTTAAACACTTCAAGCTGTTTCCGTAAAGTATGAGGGATACTGCTTCTCCCTGACTATGGGTACGAAAGCATCATGTCTATTTTGTCATTTTCCTTAATGTTCAGTACAATTGGTCAATATCCAATCCCCTGTGTGGAGGTTTTTAGGTATAGTTTGTTTGTGTGTTCTTTCTATGTAAATGGAGGATGGGCTTTCGTTTTTATTTCTGTTGGCATCATATGACCTTTGTGTCGTGCGCGATAAAAAAACTCAAGTCAACAATTTAGACATAATCATTTTAAAAAATGGCATATCAGTTTTATATGTTGAAACATACCGAATCTGTAAGATACTTCTACGAATTTAACCGTGTTAATATTGTTAACAACAAATAGTATAAAACATATGCTATTTCAAATTCTGTTTGACCAATGATGTAGATTAAAATGTTGTTAGTCCAATACCTGTCGATTCTCTGTCCTCACTATTCGCCACTATGCTTCCTCTTTAATTGAACGATGACCGGACAGTCTGTGAACCCTATGATGACGCCTACCTAAAGCCCATTGGGACGGTGGCGTTTGATGTTTGTCTATGATCTTTCTTGTCGTGCCCTTAATAGTATATTTTCTTGTTGCTCTGGCTTCTGCCAAGTTACTAAGTACCTCCATTGTGGCTTTCTAGGCTATTGTTTTTTTGTATTATATTTACACGAGTATATTTGTGTTTTACTTATATTGCCTATTGATGCTGCCTTGTTGGTTAGAGATTAGATCATGGCGGGGATTTCTTTATTTACAATATCCTGTTTTAATGGGATGACGGTAGGGTAAATGTGAGGGTTGGTGCACCCTAGAACCGGGTTAAACCCCCAGTGACCTACTTTGCCACTGACCGTTCCAAGGCGTTAGCCCTATTGTCAACCCTTTTGTGTTTGTGATGTCGTTGGCATTTATTATTACTTTTGCCTTCTTGTTTGTCTGTTTGCGTGTTTGTTTCTGTGTTTTGTGATTGACTGTCCTCCTAAAATGCTACTTTCCCAGTCTGATCTTTTTATATTTATTTTTCACCCGGGGCTAGAGGGCATGAGCGGTGTTAAGCTTTCTTTCATAACCGTTCATGAACAGTCTCATTCAAAAAGAGACTTTTTTGTTTTATCAGTTTCGGCGATTTCCAAATATTATTTTTATATATCACAGTAGCGTTGTCTGTGCAGTGTGGCGGCGTCTCCCCGTGCTTGCAATCAGAACTGTTATTCATTCCGATCTTTGGAGATCGCTGAGCCCGATATTTATTTATAATTATCTGTGGTATATTCTCAGATACTTTTGTTTTCTTACAAATTCTCAATAGCTGGTTCCACTGCTCCAGCCTTTAAAGGTTCTGGGTGTTGTTTAATCACCCTTATAAAATGTTGTCTGATTTTTAATTTAGTCTTTTGACTGTAACTTGTAAAACGCAGCAGGCTTCATATTCTCTGCTCCCAGCTCAATTCCATTTTGTTTATGTTGCCTATTGTTTTCTTGTTTAAAGCAAAGCATTTTGAATGAGGTGAGTTGGTTCAAGTAGGTATAAAAGTCGAAAACGAAATGTAGCTTTTACAGAAACAGTCAACCAAACGGGTTGTGATGTCACATATCTTTCACAAAGCATGCATGTTTCACAACCGTTCATGAACAGTCTCAATCAAACCTAGACTACAATATTTTTGTATTGATCGTGTTCGGCGATTTTCAAATATATTCTTTCATTCTATTTTTTCCTATATATTTCTTTTATATTTTAAAAGCAGATAATAGTTACGATAATACAACTGTGTCGACGTTTATGGTAACGGTAGCACTGATGGAGTAGCTTTTACTCTTTAGCCTGACGGGAGTTCATTATTTGCACAGTCCCGTTTAATTCGGATGATAATATTGTAAAATGATATATAGGGTCCTATAGTAACCACAGCGTCCGAACGCAATGGCATCGTAAGTCTGATGTTTGGTGTACACTAGAACCTGGTCTCACCCTCATCCCCTCCCACCCCCGCCCCGACCCAGCGGCCTATTACAAGTCGGTACCCTTGTTGTAAACCCTAAGGAAAGACAATAACATTTGTTTTATGGTATAGTTTAACACGTTTTAAAACGGCCTTATATACATTATATGGTTGTTTTAAGTTTTTCTTATATATTCTTTATTTTAAACGTTTTAAAACGGCCTTATATACATTATATGGTATTTTAAAATAAAGAATATATAAGACAACTTAAAACAAACATAAAATGTATATATGGCCGTTTTAAAACGTGTTAAGCGATACCATCAAACAAATGTTATTGTCTTTTCTCTAAGGACTTTCCACAAGGGATATATTTATTTGTTATATTTTAATACCTGTCCCTTCTTCATCCTGTAGTCCGGCTTTCTTGTCTAGAAAGAAAATACATGTATAAATTTAGCGATATGCTACGATTATTATCAAAAAGGTATACATCCCTTTGATTCTGTAAGTTACTTCATTTGCAAAATGTAGTGTAGTGATCATCAATGATACTCGATCCCCGTCCTAAATGCGCCCTAAATGAAGTTTATAAGCTTAAAACGATAAGTAAGTAAATACTACGACTTTTAGGTTCAACCATCTTATGACAGAATGGTATGAAGGTTTTTATTGAATAAATACTGAAAAGGGGATAAACAAGCACAAGAAAAAGAGAGAAAAGAGACAGACACTGTTGTATTGGGTCTGTTCAAGAGAGGTAATTTAATTTACTTTACTCTTCTAATAGTAAACTATTTGTATTTATTGACGAACTAAACAGTTAAGTTGTTGCATTGCTTTATCTTTAAGTATTAATTTAGTACTTTTATTATATTTAATTTTAGTACTGTATTTGTAAGCATTTGTTTTAGTACTTTATTATGTGCTATAGTACTTGGTTCCGTTACGTTCATTTGTAAACACTCTGCATCTGTCTTGGTAATTACTCCAAATAACTCTCATGTTTCTAATACCAGAAACTAGTACGTCAACGTCTTACATGTTATCTGATTCAGATACGAAAGGTATAAAAAAAAATCAAAATGTCTACCTGATGAACTATGTCCCTGTCTTGTAAAAAGGATGACAGGAACGTGTTGCTGTGACGATGGTTCGTCATTGCCTGAAAAAAAGAATTTCTTTTCTTACCAAAGAGCATTCGGAAACAGATATTGATAACCTCGTAAAAGGCAAACATAATACCACACTTATATTTCCATTTAATACAGAAACACAGCGTAACAATGAAATAGTTTTCTAAACTTATACAATTTAAAAAGCTGTATGTACATAAAGAAATCAAAGGAATGAAAGTCCTTAAAACATTTATTTTCCACAGACACACAGAAAAGCACCGAACACATTTCTCTATTATGGTCGTCGTCTTTGATTTCACAGGAAAATAAACTACATTAAGACATAAACGGACTTTTCCTAAATATTTCCAAAATTCAAATAGTCCTGTAAATTGTTTTAAGTATAAAAACCAATTAGACATATTATGCTCAACTACAACAAAATAGTTTCTAGTAAATAACATTCCTAAGCAATGTGAGTGTAAAACATCAACATTTTGCTATGCTCCAGCATGTCATGTCATCACTGGTAATTTTGATATTGTAGATAAATGTAGTAATTCGTCATTTATTTTCTAAAGGTCCGAAGTATAGATTACCTGCAATTATTGATTTTAATGAATGTCGTGCTCAGATCGCTCAATCCATTGAAGAATTTAGTATAAAATTGTGTCGTAGAGAACATGCGGACCCAAACATTCTTTCTACTTGGAAAAAGTCAGTTCTTAAAACTTTAGATAGCCGTATTACATTTTGTAATGCTAACCACATTTTACTTCCTCCGAAACCTAGGGTTTCGTTTCGTAATTTAAAGGGACATTGTCCGTAAGTAAGCAAAAATTGAGCATAACCAAATAACCGTCTGACTTTCATTCAGTGAAATTTATACATGAAAACATGAGCATAGCCCCTAAGAAGTCTGTAGTAATACATTCGTGAGCTTGAAAAAAAGAAGCTTTTCATTATTGTTTGTAAATAAAATGGGACCCACAATATTTACCTTTTCAGCGATCACGTGACTTCCATTAGCGCATTAGGTTTTCACCATAGTATGAATAGCTTAATATGTATAGCCCGCTTAGCTCAGTCGGGAGCGATGTCGACAACTTCACGCTCACGTTTATTATTATCACCGCGAGTGTATTTTTGTTTGGGCTGTTTGGGCTGCGAGTTCAAACGCCCGAATCGGTTTATCTTTTTTTTGTACCGCGATTGAATTCCGTCATACAATCTTGCTTTTAATTAGTAAATATTCAATAATATTTAGTATGTAACGTTTGCGAACATAATTAGTGTGTGTTTCATAAGCTAAAAGTTACGGACATTGTCCCTTTACAATCGGGAATTCAAGAATTTCATAATAAAGTATTGATTTATTTCCTGCTGATAAAGCAGCTAATAATGTAATTATTGTTTGACGCATACAAGACATCAATGTTTTATCTCTGGAACTCGGTACGCCAGTTGTTTCAACACATTTTACTCGGTGCACTACTTTCAAGGCTGGTGTAAACGAAAAGTAAAACAAACTGCCAACTATGTACTAGATTTCTAAATAACATAAAACAAATTATAAAGAGCCTTACATGTTTAGTGACTGACCCATTAACAGTTCGCCACTATGATGTCCTCTTTGATTGTGCGATGACCGGACAGATTGTGGACCCTATGACGACAGCTACCTAAATGCAGTCCTTAAATCCTCAAAGGACGGTAGTGTGTGATGTTTGTCTGAAATATTGTCTTGTCGTACCTCTAACGATATGTTCTTTTCTTGCTCTGGCTTCTGCCAAGTTATTGAGTACTTATTGTGTGGCTTTCTATGCTTTTGTTTTTTGATTTTATATAAACATGATCAATTATGTGTTTTAATTATATTGCCTATTAATGCTGCCTTGTTTGTCAGAGAATATAACCTGACGGGGATATCTTTATGTACACTGTCCCGTTTATAGGGATGAAAAAAGGATAAGAATGACTTTTGGTGCACCTTACAACCTGGTGTTTGCCACTGACCGTTCCAGGGCGGTAGCCTATTGTCAATCCTTTTATGTTTGGGATGTCATAACTTGCTTTTTGTTCATGTTTGTTGTTTTTGTTTCTGTGCGTGTTTGTGATTGACTGTGGTCCTAGAATGCTACATTTCCTGCTCGAATTTTATATCTTCTTTAACTTTCATATAACTTAAATGCTACATCAGGGCTACCACTACCATAAACTTCGAAAAAAACACTTTGCAAAACGATATTATCGAAACCCTGATCTGCTTTCAAAATATGCAAGTAATTTAAGACACTATTCTGCTACAAAGACTATCTTAAGCTGACTTCCATGGTGACGGCATGTAAAAACTGCATAAGATCCTAGGGGATGATTACTTTCATACAATATTTATTCAACTTCAGAGGTGATGATCATTTTGCAACGCATTGCATGTTTAGTGGCTGACCTATTTACAATTCGCCACTATAATGTCCTCTTTGATTGTGCAGATCAAGTGGGAAATTAAAGATGTGGAGCCTATGATGATTTGTACCTAAATTCTGATAAGACGGTAACATTTGATGTGTGTCCCCAATCTTGTCTTTTCGTTTCCTTAATAGTTTATTTTTTACCCTGGCTCTGCCAAGTCATTGAGTACTTGCTTTGTGATTTTCTAGGCTTGTTTACTATTTTGTTAGACAATATAGCGCGGCGGAGATTTATTTTTCTGTCCGGTGTTATCGGGATGAAAATAGGGTAATCCTGAGTTTTGTGCACTCTAAATCCTGGTTTAAACCCCAGCGGCTTAGGCGGCAACTTTATTGTCAACCCTTTTGTGTGTGTGGTGTCGCATACGTTGCTTCCATTTATTCTTGTAATTGTTAATTGTTTCGAAACTCATTTCCTCTTCGACTTTTATATCTAATTTCAAATACATATAGTTGCCTAACGCAACAGTTTTCTCTTCAGGATTCCCAAAATTAAGATTTAAAAATGTATTTGATCAGACAACACTCGAGTCGAGTCAAACACGTGTCACGCATTGGCCTTACATGATTTCTGGAGCAAACGGGTAGAGAGCACACCATGTTAATCGGAAGACTTGTTGAGTTTACTTTGTTTACTGAATCAAACAAAAGAAAGTGTGCACTCAAATGTGAATATCAACCACATTACGAATATTACCTTGCTGTAACTTTACGTCATAAATGCGTTCACACATCATAATTCCATAACGTTAAATTATTTACATTAATGAGAAATTCCAGAAAACCGGCAATTAACAAGATGACTGTTACCTTGTGTTTTACCATTCAACTACAAGCCTTTTACAATTTTGGTTTTGCTCACATTTGACTTTGAGGAACTCTTACGCTATTAGTTAAGGGTTTTTTTCACAAAGGTATCACTCCATTATTAATGCATACATTTTGTATATTTTAAAACTTATTTTGCTAAATATTTCATTTCAGATTTTTGATTATTTCCAATAATAAATGTGCACACACTCTATTTTTTTTGACTGTGTATATTTAGTTCAACTGAGCCAAAAGCTCAAAGTGTGCTATTGTGACCGCTTTTGTCCGTCTGTCCGTTAACTTTCGCTTAAACATTATTTTCATAAACCGATTAAACGATTTTGATCAAACGTCTCATGGATAATTCTAAGGTCAATGGCTTTCAAGATTGTTATCCAAATATCCAAATATCAAAGATTGCCGTCGTAACCATAAATATTCTAAACTTTAACAGATGTCGACAGTTGTTCTTTATTAATAAGTGCCAACCCCTACACTATAACGTTTCTTCAAATAAAGTGTCCTGGGATCAAAATGTTGTATATAGTGATTTTGCATGTTTTACACAAAAAACAAAAGTGAAAACATCTTATACTCTGAACCCACAAAGCCAAGCCTCACGCTCTCGTTTATTGCACGTAGCATACACTGAACAAAATGTCTAAGTATCAACTTTTGTAACTTAACTATTTTTTTTATTTTAAATATATTTTAGAATAGATATATGATAAGTATTTTGTTTTGACCATAGTTTGTAAAACATTTAATTTTTGTTTAAATTGTTACATCTTTTGAGAGTTACCCTCCCTTTATATGAAAACATGAAATGTGCTGATAAAACACATAACATGAGTGAAAGATCGCTTAAAGATATAAAATTCTTAAAATTGGTATGAAATAATAGAAAAAAAACATAAAAATTTGACCCATTTATCGCAGATTTTCCGTCTATTAAAAAATGAAATATGGATAATCTTAAATTACCTCCCTTTAAATTGAATATTGTTTGAAATTCAAGTAACTGTAATTCAGCGTTAACATTAAATATTTCGAAAATTTCTTTTGCAAACGCATTTGTAGTGGTAATGCTGGTAAAACATGATGTCAAAATAATTTTAACTGGCATATTTTAGAATTAGGAACATCTAAAGCTTCACTAATTTGAAGTACTTAATAATATTCTACATACCCAGTTGTATAAGTGTTATAACTTATTTCTAAGAAAACACATTGACTTAAAAGTTTTAAAATATGTTAATGCAATCAGAGCAGACGATTTACACTCGTTATTTGCAGTTTAACCGTATCCCTAATCAAGCTGAAAATACAAAAAACAATAAGAATATTATTGACATATTCTTAGGTAGATACTTCGCAATTTGGTTTAGTGCACGCTGATTGTTCTCTACCAAGTTTGTTCAAATAGTGGCCAAGGGATCAAATGTGGCCCCGCTCCGTGGCTCACCGTTTAACATAATGATTATAATAAAGGAAAATCTTTGAAAATATTGTTTTCTGAACCTGAAAGAGCTAGGGGTCTTATATTTAACGAAAAGTTTGATAAATGGTAGTGAGTTCTTACAATTTTCGGTTTTTAAACTGCTCGAATAATATTCCTCTTTCAACTCTTTTCCAGTTTTGCTGCCCACAGTGGAAACAGCAGACGCTGAAATACCAAATGAATAGTTATCTATTCAGACACATACCATACATGTTGATGTAATAATACAGCTTCAGATAAAATTAAGCATTCAAAGTTGAATACTTCTTTCAACCTGTTTATGTTTGTGATGTGATATAGATGATACAATACACATTTAATTGTTGTTTGTTAAAAATGAATACATTTAGACATGCCGACCACGTGAAGCAAACATTTAAAATATATGATTAGTGTCAAAACCTTACAGCAAGGAGCACTTGAATATCCACTCGTCCCTGAAAAAAATAGAATGGTTTAATGTATAATAACTGATTATATATAAATGAATGTAATTATCGCATATATATAAAGATTAAGTGTTTTATATATTAAAAATTCTTCGTTTAATCTGTTTCGTGTATAGTTAATAGTCTTGCTTTAAAACTGTTAGTGGGTTAACGCTTAAAGCGTATATACTGTCATAGTAACCAATATAACACTTCAAGGAGCGGGATAACATTTCGAATTACACCCAATTTACAAAAGCCATTGCGTAATTTAATATGGCGAAACAAGCTATGCAGTTTGGCTATTTTTAAAAGTCCGATCTCATTTGTAATAGCTGTGTTAAACTAATTCAATGACACACAATATGATTAAAGCCGCTGACATCAAACTCTAAAGTTAAATTGTGCATTATTATTCTGTCTAACGACTGAGTAACGAGTCCGTAAACGTCATGTTTTATTAGTGCTTGTTTATCATTAGTATTTACAATTTAAAATTGTTTGCTTACAGAAACATAATTATGCGCTTTTAAAGATCAGGCATCACTACACATGTGTGATCGAGTGTTATAGACTTTAACGCAATGTTAAACTAAGCAGTCTTGCATTTTTTCTCTTTTACGCGGAATTTTACATTGCTCATCGGTTTCTTTGAAATTAAAAACGCAAGTATAAAGTAAATACCGTTTAAACACTTCAAGCTGTTTTCGTAAAGTATGAGGGATACTGCTTCTCCCTGACTATGGGTACGAAAGCATCATGTCTATTTTGTCATTTTCTTTAATGTTCAGTACAATTGGTCAATATCCAATCCCCTGTGTGGAGGTTTCTAGGTATAGTTTGTTTGTGTGTTCTTTCTATGTAAATGGAGGATGGGCTTTCGTTTTTATTTCTGTTGGCATCATATGACCTTTGTGTCGTGCGCGATAAAAACCCTCAAGTCAACAATTTAGACATAATCATTTTAAAAAATGGCATCTCAGTTGTATATGTTGAAACATACCGAATCTGTAAGATACGTCTACGAATTTAACCGTGTTAATATTGTTAACAACAAATAGTATTAAACATCTGCTATTTCAAATTCTGTTTGACCAATAATGTAGATTAAAATGTTGTTAGTCCAATACCTGTTGATTCTCTGTCCTTTAAACGTAGTGCTTCTTCTAAAAGGAAATAGAAATGAATACAACCATTAGTGTTGAAGTCCAGACTCTATTGTGCCCATCGCGTCAGGTATACCTTGACGTGTTCGTTGGCGGACGGACTATAAACCTTAGAACTACACACACACACACACCATTAGTGTTGATGCTTTACCAAGACAGCATATGTGCACATCACGTTAATCGTACTTTGGTTCAATTACATTAAACATCTAGGAGTGATTAATTAAATTCTAGTATCGGTTTAGCCATGCTCTAAGCATTGAAACTAAACATTGTAAAAACGAATCTCACATTATCCAAAATAAGTAGAATACCGATTGGTAGATCGGTTTGTTGCTAACCATAGGTTCTATGTCAGTTTTTGGAGTTGTTTTATAAAACATTACATTTAAAAATGGTACCAACCTACTCAAATAAAGTACGGATAGTTACAATATTTGAGTCAATATCTTATAATCATGAACACGTAAAACGATGTATTGCGTAAGCAATTTAAAACGATATAATGCGTTTGCAATTTAAAACGATATATTGCGTTAGCAAGGTCTACCAATTTCAGGATCAACCATCGTAAGTGTAAAATAAACAGAACGATATTAAGGCTTTTATGAAAAACTATTAACCACAAGTGATGTAGACGTACATGTTATATTTCCAACGCCTGTTAATTCTCCAGCTGGCATATAGCTCTGATAGAAATTATACTATTCTGCTAAGTCTGACACACATAAGATGATTTTTATTCTCATATGATACCTATGACATGATATGTATATTCAAGGAATCGTGCATGATTCTTATATAAAACAGTTTATAAATACCATTTGAGTATCATATAAGAGTTGAAACCGAAACTTTTATGAGGTTATTCGCATATGTAAATAAAACGAAACTCCTTTTATATAAATATCATATAAAACGTTTTACGTACGAATTATATGTGGGTCGTATTATATAAGATTCATATGAGAATTAAATGAGTCTTAAATTAAAATATATGCACATGCTATTAATATACGTGTGCATAAAATGAACGATATGCTACGATCAATTGTAAGGTTGGCAAAGGGAAATATATTCTTACCCAAGCACTGTCTTTGTCGTATTTCATATTATTCGTGAATGACCATAAACAATCTTACAGTATCCGAAATAAGTTATAGGTAAGGAAATGAGATATAGATAGGGTCGATTTTGCATTGACAATATTGTCGATGTCATTGTATAGGACTTATTTTGAAGATGGTATCAATCAACTCAATAGTCTCAGCCTGCCTATACCGTGTCATGCATATGTCTTACTTGCAGATATCGGTCTGGGCAGGTTAGGCCAATTAAAGCGATTAGCACAATTTATTTGCATGTTTAAAAGTCGACGTTTGCGTGACGTCATGTTGTAAATAAACGTACAACGTCAATTGTTGATGCCCCACTTAAACTTGTTAACGTCACTTTCTGCTTCTCATAAGTTATAAAAAAGAAATTAATATTAAATTAAATTGAAATCATATTTTTTGAAAGTCTCGTAGAATCTCTCAAATTATTGCCAAAATCGCCCCAAACGTGAGGTTATTAATCATTTGTTATTCTAATGCGTTTTACCAGTGTATAAAATTAAATGTTATGCTTTAAATACTATCTTTCCGTTGAACTAAAATATGTGTACATGAATTGAACGAAATATCATGATTAATTTTAATTTCTTATCGAGAAGGCTTCTGTTCAAAACTAACATTGGTTACGTGACATTAAAAGTAGTATGATGTATCTCCATTCACGACCTAGCACGGCCTTTGTAAAACTCTAAATAAAAGTATCTGAAAACATGGTCAAATATTGACTGGAAGGTCGATTTCATTTTTGGAGTTGTTTTAGTTTTATCTTTTAAAAATGGTACCAACCAATTCAACTAGCAAAAGGAATATAGAAAATTAAACTATTTGAGTCATTAACTTTTTTAGTTTTTAGTATAATAGTAGATTTAAATAAACAATATGCACGTATGTCTCTACCATCGTATGCGTTTGAAATAAGCAAAGTGAAATAAATTGGGACACACGTCAACCTTGGCAATTTAAAACTCACGGAGTCCCGATAGTTGTTCTACATAATTTTGCCTATTAATACTGCCTAGTTTGTTAACGGATATAGCCTGGAGGGAAATATTTATTTACACTGTACCGTTTTATTGAGATGGCAATAGAGCAAGCGTGAGGTCTGGTGCACCCTAGAACTTGGATTAAACCCCAGCGACATTTTTGGCCTCTGACCGTTCCAAAGTGATAACCATATTGTCAACCATTTTATGTTTGTGATGTCATATACCTTGCCTTTTAGTTATCCTTGTAATTGATGTTTGTGTCCATGCGTGATTTCGAGTTAAGCTACCCAGTAGGCCTTATTGCCTTCTGGCCGTTCCAAGTCGATACGGTTTGTTTGTTGTTGTTGTTGTTGTGTGTTTTTTGGGTGGTGGGGGGGGGCGGTGTTTGTGGTTCCATTGCGTTCGGGTGCTATGATTTCTATAGGACCATTTCCCTCGTTTTTGGTTGACTGTGGTCCTTGAATGCTACGTATTTGACTATTATATCTACTTTGCATATTTGCAATTCATTATTAATAATTATTTTACAGGCGAAATCAAATAGTGTTTGCATATATATTATTATTGATTATATTGCATAATAATAATATTATATGTAAAGCTCAGGTGGAATAACGAAGAATAATTGAAAATTTTATATTTATTTAAGTTATGGAAGCAGATTTAAAACCAAAATGATACTGGATTAAAATATCTAGGAGGTTATTTTGTTTTATTACCACATCAAGATTGCCATGTGTCCCTTTAAGGCTTTTATCTAAACGTGTTTAAATATACCCGCATAAACAACTATTATTAACAATTTTCTATTTTAAGTGGCTTTCGGCCAGTGATATACACTTAAATGCTTGTGTTCAATACCTGTTGATTCTCTCTCTTGTAGTCCAAGATGCTCGTCTAGAAAAGAAAAAAAGGGTACAGTTAACGAACGAAATGCTACAAATAGTTCAATATATACTAAAGGAAAAAAGAAACACAACTCGGGCATTTCCGCTATATATTGTATGTATAATATGCTACGGTAAATCGAATGATATATGGCTACATTAGACATTTTCCTTCAAAAAACAATACATAACACACCAAAGTTCATCCCTGCAAAGTTTCATTCTTGATAGAAAAGTATCATCATCACACATCATCAGCAACGATATTTTCGATAAAATAGTTGATACGAGCTGTTTAGTAATCGTTTTTGAAAAGTGTCTATCTCAAGAACCGTTACTCGTTACAATATATTCATGTGTATTGATGCAATTATAAGGTCCCTTATATTTCGACACTTAATTGCGTTCAATCAGTGCGCTTAAAATGATATCAGCTATATAATACTATAATTGGTTACAATACCACTGATACGTATTTTACATGTATTAGCCCGTGGTCTAGATTGTATTTGACATTTTAATCTAAATGCGTAATTAAACAAACTGTCCGAATCTAAAATAAAACACGGATATTCTGTAAAAAATATCGTCCCTGTAATAAGATGTGTTTTCAAACATTGATAAACTATTTATACTTAATAAATTCAATTAACAGCAAACCTTTTTATTAATTTAACATGAGAAAGTAAATACATTAAAGCTACCGTTGATAAGCGGCAACAGCTCTTTAATTTGCTTTCTATTTATCTTTAAGTTATAATATCGCGTATTTTCACTGAAATGTTCGCTACCATATTAAACTGTTCTCTATTTTATTCATGTTTTATTCTTCTTAGAGCACAAAGAAGTGAAACGACCTTTGGTAAAATTATTGGTTTAGCTAACCATATAACTCTATTGTTAAGTATTATATTTTTATTGCGCGCACACCTTTATTTATTCTTGAGTATGTTTATTGAATGTATATATAATTTGGGTTCCACTTTAGTGCAGATTTTTTTAAAATCAGTCCCGTTTTGTATCACATACTTAGCGTACAGTTGTGGACCAGTTTATTCTGGTTTGAGTTTTTGATAACTGTATTGGATAAAGTACATTAGCGATAATATGATCATAACTCGTATCATCAGAACTATTTAAAGGAAGTATATGCAGAAATTGATCTCATCCACTCAGTATAAATTTCACTAATTAGAGATAAAAAAAAAAAAGCATCAACCATTTAAAATATTTTCATTATACTGTTCAGACACGTATCCAATAACGATCGTGTGTAAATATTTGTTTATGTAAATACATGTTAGTTTTTTCTGTATCAACATATTTGGTAAAGTTATTGTGATTAAAGAAACTAACCCGCCAAATCGTAGCAAAATTACTCTGCAAACCCGTTTATCAAAACTATCCAAATGTTTAGGTCATATAATAATGTATATGTGCTGATTAAAAGTACAGGTTTATTTACGGGTTTTTACAATACCCCTGAATGAATATGCGTAAAATGAATTATGAATTGGCAACTCCAGTTTTGGGCTTTGGCCTGGCTGGTTAAAACCGTTTATATTGTGTCTATAGAGTTTGGATTTTCAAAATATTTAAGTTAGATATATATATACCTCGTCGTCAGTAGGTTTAGAAACGGGGTACATATGTCGTAAAATGTGCTTGCTGGTGACGGGAAAGCTAGTTTAACGAACATGTGAAAATAAATTACTGTATGAGTTGGCGATTTGACGTTTTTTATTTAATGCAAGAAAGGTGTAACATATTGAGAAGGGGAACAGAGAAAACATCATTAGAACTTTAGAAATATAAGAAAAATAAACAAGGATAGGGGAAGATGATGGTTTATATTTTAGAAGCGCTATTCTACTTTAAAGGCACAAACAGTGGGCTTGATGATCCTAAAGGACCAGAAAGTAATAACACTACTGACTTGTAGCGGGCGACGTTTTACAGCCATCACACAACACTAGTACCAGCAAAGGCTATTGTGAATGTCAATACGAGGGTGCTTCAAAATGTTCTGTCACTAGGCATATATCCTTTGAACTGGATATTACACTGAGATAAAGTAGTGTATTTATAGTACTACTGGGTTCGCTCTCTTAAATTCCACAACAAAAATGAAAAAAATCCGGCTATTTATACCCCTTAATTACCTCCCCCTACCACACCTTTTGGATACTGGCATCTCTGAAAATGTCCTTGTTACAAAACGTTGTAAAAAGTATTTGAATAATTCTATGATTTTAAATTTTCTTGTACGCCATCTGTTGTTATTCGCACATAATCCATGAAAATGATTATCGAGAATTCGGAAAGGTCTTGCTGTAAACCAAATATGAGTGAATGCATATCCCTTAATTTTAGTAGAAATAACACTGATTTTTTTTCTTCTTTTTTTGCGGAAATGGTAAAATATCTTTTAAATGTCGTAATTATTCTCATAGTATTAATATGTTTTCATATTTTTTTACAAATCCTAGTCCTTCAGTGTTTAAATTTCATATTCAACACATTATGTAGAATTTTGTACAATATTTAGTGAAAATATTGATCATCCAAAAACGCTATTTCAGAAGACTGCCCTTCCATTTAATGTCCATTTATCATTAAATTAATTTTACACGTTAGCTTAAAATGTTAATTTCTAAGACAATGCGTTTTCATCTACTATGCTTAAATTCTGAATCTTGTAATGCACAGATATAACTGGTAATGTATGAGAAATTTCAAAGGTCGTCGACAAGTACTTAAAGTGAAACAGGCATTTAAAAAAGTAACAATTAACATACCTGAAAAAACTCATGACGAAAAATGCCTCAGTATGTATAAGTGATGTGTATTAAATGTTCCATAACTTTCGTCACACAAAAGATACAGCATTAATTTTACCATCAATGTAATGGTATTGAAATTCTTTTTCATTTGGTACCAAACATCAATACTTACAACGAGAACATAATTGTTAAAACGCGTTAGTGACAGAACTTATTGAATGACCCTCGTAAATACTGAAGTACAGATCAAAGTTTACCTACTTAACAAGATTCGTTTCTTTTAACGTTCTCTATAGAAAATAATGAATGTTTGCCGCTGACGATTTCAAGACAGCACCACCGTTGTCAACCCTTTTATGTTTATGATGATGCATATTTTGCTTTTATATTTACCTTGTAACTTTTGATTAATATGATGCGTGTTGTTTGGTGGACTTCGTCCTGTGAACTGTACATTTTCTGATGGACTTGTGTATCTATTTTTATCACATAACATGTGGTGTGGGAGTGTAATAACACCATTCAATATTTTCGATATTCCACTAGTGGTACAACATAACGTAGTGACGTCATAGACGTCACGTTAATGTACGTTTTCTGACGTAATATGACGTTATAAGTTATATCATTTTGCCAACTCGTTTAATAAATTCAATAATGAATGATTACTCATGTAAGATGCTCTATGTATGCTGCATTTTGAGGGCTGTAACAATTTGTTATAATATGTTATAAAGAATTTGTATCTTTGATAACGTATGTAAGCGATTACTTGTACGAGTGTCTTTGTTTTATACAATTTTATCGGCAGCATATGCAGTTACGACTACTGTATTGGTAACTATTAAATACTCGCTCGTGTTCGTGAAACAACACATTTCCTATAATCACCGTTATGTACTTTATTTTACCATTTTTAAAGTGCTTAACATGGGTGAAAATAGAAAATGAAACGTTAAACAAGTTATTGGTTGTGGTGCCTTTAATTGATTTCGATTATAATTAGAATGTGAATTCAAATTACTTCAAGCCACCAAATATCTGATAGGTTACGGAATAATTAAGACAATTATGTAGACAGTTGAAGAAGAAAATATGGGGAGTTGCTGTTTTCAAAGGAATATGATTTTATTATATACTTTATGCTATTAAAAGTGCAAGTTTTTTTATTTTGCGTTTATGATTAATTAAAATGTCTCCAATATCGATTATAGTGTTATGTACATGTTAGAAATTATCCACATTCCCTATAAATCTGGTGACCGATCAAATTCATGTTTTGAAAGAAGTAAAATCGGAATTATGCGAAATCCATGCTTCCTACCAAACTTGCGTTTTTAATGGCGTTAAGTACAGTTAAAGTATCACGTTAAATATTGCGTGTGTCGTTGTATAGAGTCTCCCGCAAACCTTTATTTGTTATTTGAACAGATATTACAAGCTTTTCACAAGATATAAAATGTATTAAGAATATAAACTCAAACGACAACAGTATAGAATCTAATATTACTTGCCTTCATAATGCGACTAATGTCGCTTATTTATTTGGATTATGGGGTCTAAGATTTGATTATATAAAGATCGATTTTTTTATTAGATCTGACAAAACAGGTGACTAAAGGTAAACCGTTGAGGTATTATGAAGATAAGTTAGCTCTTTCGCAGTTAAATCACATTATCTTGATTGTATACCTGTGACAAAGTTTGAAGGTAGGTCACAGTGTACGTGTCAATAACCTTCGTTTTTTTGAAACTTGGTCCACATTGTAGAACTAAATATATTACTGACATGTATTTTACGCCTATGTCACATAGATATGGTGGTCTTTTACGATATATACCGAGTCAAAAACGAAAGTGTTCATATATATTTAGGGTAATATTTAAAAAGTTGTAATTACAAATTTAGCAAAACAAGTTTTAAAATTTACAAAATGTTTGCATTTATAAAGTAGTGATACCATTGTTTAAAAAGTTCCTTCAGTGGCAGGGTTTGCGTTCCTCAAAGTCAAAACAAAAATTGCAAAATGCATGAAGTTGATTATTTTGAATGCAGTTCAATGGGAAAGAAGTTATCTTGTTAATTGCTGGTTTGCCCGAATTCTAATAAATGTCTACGTGTTAACTTTTTCTCAAACATACAGTTAGGATGTTTGAACACATCTATTCTATGATATATATATATATGTAGTGATAGAAATAAAACTTTCGTGATTGGTTCTTTTTGGTTATTGCTTCAGCTATTTGTGAGTCTGATGACACGGCTGGTGCAATAGTCCAGAACCAATCACTTGTGCAATTTGCCATATTATGTTATTGTTGTTAGTGGAATGTATTTTCATATAGTCTCTTATAATTCTTTTAGAATGGCATAGTTAAAATCATATGTAATGTTTTATTGTATATAATACTGTACTATGACGAGACTTTAATAAACTATAAAACCCATGTATGACGGAAACGTTTAAAGCAATGTTATGTTCAAAATGATATTGATTTTGCAAATTTGAAAGCGCACTTTTCTTTACTCATTGTAATACACTATTTTTTTGAAGAAAGAAATCTGAAACTGTGCCACTTGTTTAGATCTTTTACACATTTCTTTGTATTAGGTAGATCGCATTTGAAAGAAATCAGTGATCAAAACGGTTAAATTGCTTATATTAGACGATATATTGTATGAACCAATGTCTTTCAACAAAAAAAAATGTGAATAAGGCAAATCTTACCTTTACCTGTATATTTATCCAAGACGCGTGTTACGAATAATGAAGATTTTTTTGTGGTCAATGACGGAGCTTCGGCTAAAATATATTAAAATGCATACTCCTTCAAAAGTGTTTTAATAATACTTGTAATAACAGTTGTTTAAAGGCTCATTCACTCATTATAGTTTTTTACAGCCGCCTAGACATAAGGAAAGGTTACAAATGAATCCAGGAACCTGCCATACTCTTACTCTCTTTAATTGTTTTAAATGGTATGTTATACATGCTGGAGCTAGTAGATAAACATCACTAAGGTATATTATTTATAAAAAATGTATGTATCAATATATAAAATGATGTCTTCGATTATTTTACTGACGCAAAACAATTTTATAATGTGTGTTACTTGTTTCTTCCTCTGAGTTGTGTGGTTCGATAGATAAACCGTTTTCACTTTTTCCCAACGTGTTTGTAGTCAGTATAGAAGCTTGGGCTACATATACCATTACATGGGTAGTGCCAATACCCATATAACAACGTTAAAGTAGATATTCGATATGACTGAGCCGGTAGATAACTGATTTTATAAAATGCAGAAAAAACAACAACACTCACTTAAAAACAATATAAAACATCACTCTGATGCTCAGCTTTCCAAAGTATGTATTTATCGAGAAGAACAAACTATTAAATATCTCCAAATATGGTACAAAGGAACATGCATCACGGTATGTTGATATTATTTTTTATTATATACCTACTCGATAATATATACATAGTACCTTCATTTTCTTACAATGGACCCGTATCACACTACAGGTTATCAGTATGCTACTAAAAATAGATTTTGGAAAATGTCAGATTGGAATGTTGGGGATTGCCCAGCTATACATTAAGAACAATGGATGTTTTAACATGAAATGTGAACTATCAGAATGTTTTTGTTTGTGCGTTTGTGAACTTTGTGGGTTAATTAATTAATTTAAGATTATGTCAGTTGGTAAATTCACCAGAATTTGATGTGTAATGAACACAGGTGTAGTTGTTGCAATGTAATGTACATCTTTTCATGCTCGTGTAATGTACGTGTTTTCATGTCTTTCCTATTGGTGGTTTTCAGTTAATTTGACTTTATATAATTTTGTTTTAATTTGTTGTTTTTGATACATGTATTCTATTTTAATGATATGCAAAGAGGTATATAATAAAAGGATCATTACTATAGTAACTTGTTCTGAAGCTTGTATCACCTCTCATAGGTAAATGCCAGATACACTTTTCGTGCGAACCTGATCTGGCATTTACCTACTGGAGGTGATACAAACTTCCAGAACAAGTTACTATAATACAATACTCCTATTGGAATATCTTAAAAAATAAAACAAATTGCAGCACTTAACCTAATGGCATACGTATAGAATAAATGAAAAATATTATACTAAAAAGCATATGGTGTTGTAACTTCAGCATAAAAAATGACACATAAACAAACGAACCTGTATAAAATTGAAGGCTAGCAAAGAATAAGTATGAATATTTATTGTATACTTTCATATTGTCCCGTTTAGTTTGCATAAAGCTAAGCGTGCAATATTCTACGATATTGCACGCATTGATATTGCACGGGAACTTTTGCTCGTGCTTGCTAAGAGCCGCGAAATAGAAATAAGGAACTACTTTCAAATAAAAATAACGGAATCCTTGGTATAGTGTCAACAAAAAAATACGAGTTTTTTTTCAACCTTTTATGGCAAAAATTGATAAATTAATTCAAATGGTCACGCACCCACTGTTTTTAACGTTATCGAATGGTAAACAAACTTCAGAAAATCGCTTGTTGTTTTTAATGACGTCATCCGACGTCGACGTCATTTTCGCGCAAAATAATCATCCACACAAAATGAAACTGAATGGCAAGATAGGAATTCCATCAAAAGCTATAAAAATAACACAAATGCAATGAAAAGTAATAGTCATACAATTAACATTGATCAAAAACAATATGAAAGTATACAATAAAAAGGTTATTGAATTTGTATGGCTAAATATTACTTGGAACTCGTTGTTTTGGCGCAGGACGACTCCTTTGCCAAAACAACTCGTTCCAAGTAATATTTAGCCATACAAATGCAATAACCTATAATACTTTATTTAAGTTATTGTTCTCTGCCTATGTTTTCTTAGCCTGCCCAAAACAAAAAAAGCCATACATGTGTTTTTCACTTACATATAATCGACATGTGTTTTTCACTTACATATAATCGATTGGATAAGAGAGAACGATACAGGAATATAATTTTCACAGCTTTTCCCACAAACTTGGAATATTAACACAACACTTCGTATCTCAAGTGTTTTATGTAATGGCGCTCTGTACGATATCTGTTAGTATTATCTATCAAATCTAAAATATTACACGTATGAAAACACTGACCGTTCACAAACGGTTCAGTTGTGCAATAAACATAATTATTGGTCACACTGATAGCCGCAACAAATAAAACCTTTACCTGTAGGTTCAGGTCTGCCCTTTATACTACCACCGATCCCCATGTCTCCCTTTAGACCTATCTGAAATTAAAAACACACTCGCCGTCAAGCAACTTTTTAAAGCCGCCTCATGAAATCAGACTTATACTGTTAATTGGGATAAAATAGGGTAAAATAGGGTAAGAGTACGGCTTGGTGCACCCTAGAACCTGGTTTAAGCCCCATAGGCAGTTTTGTCCATGATCGTTCCAAGGCGGTATCCCTATTGTCAACCCTTTAGTGTTTGTACTTTGCTTCTATTTTCCTTGTAATTGATGTTTGTTTTGAACGTCTTTTGACCGACTGCGCTTTTTTTAATGTTACATGTCCCTGTAAGAATGGTATATATTGCATTCGAGTATCTCAACCGTGGAGGCCCTATTCATTACAGCATTTAATATTTTAACCACTGTATTGGTGCGTTGTCTTCTAAGTTTATAACTCTTAAGAAACTATTTTCTTCTCGTGGTTGTGTTCGATGCTTCCGAATGATCTCTCGAATGATAACTGTATTTCTACATGGTTTTCCACAACCTTACCACATCAGCTTATCAAAGACAAACTTATTGTTTTTTACAAACGGCTGTTTAGGCAATTACAATATGTGGACCTGCCACATGTTTTAGTGTTGCTGTGAAAGAGATTTCATATTGAGTATTTCACTAGATACTTAGTCAGATGTAATTGAAGCCTTTAATGAGGCTTAATATTTCTGATATCTACACTGATAGATGGGGATGTTCCTCGAGCTACTTTTTCTGGGGTCTATGTTTCTCAACTTATTCGTTATTCTAGTGCTTGTAGTCGAGTTGAGGACTTTAATATTCGTAACCTTTGTATAACTAACAACCTACTCCGTCATGACCACTGTTATCATAAGCTTCGAGAAAAAACTTTGCAAAATTATAATATCGTAACCCTGATCTACATTTAAAATATAAAGGTAATTTAAGAATATTTTGTGACAAGGACTATAACAAACTGTCTTCTATGGTGATGTGATTTACAAACCTGAGATCCTTAGTCATAATCACTTTCATAAAAAGGTGAAATCTTTATTAAACGTGTTCAAAAGTGTATTAAAAGAGATTATGACTGCGTGTTTAGTGGTTGGCCCATTTACAGCTCGCCTATTAATGCTACCTTGCTTGTTAGAGAATATAACCTGGCGGGGATATCTTTATTTGCACAGTCCCTTTTTATTAAGATGACAATATGGTAAGAGTAAGATTTGGTGAACTCTTAAACCGAAGCGGCCCGTTTAGCCACTGACTGTTCCAAGGCGGTAGCCCTATTGTCAACACTTTTTATGTTTATGATGTCGTATCTTACCTTTTATACATCTCTGTACTTATTGTTTTTTCTGCGCGTGCTTTTGGTTAACGGTGATCCTTGAATGCTAAATTACCCGTTCGACTTTTATATCTACGTTTGTTATCAACCCTGGCATGTAGTATAACCATCATGTGTAGAGCATATTGCTGGCATTTTACGGTTCATTGAATTTTGTCAGAAATATGGCCCTTTCATGTTTTATTAACTGTCACATTAATTGAATTCATGTGAATTCATGCCATGCCTGTACCTTCAAGTTTAGTAAACTGACTTTTTATTACGTTTTGTAGTTTATTGATTTATTCCAAAATTATGGTCCCTTATATACATTTTTAAATGTGACATTTGAACTTATGTGACTTCAACTCATTCGTCAGAAACTATTACAGATTAGGTAAAGTGGATATGATTGTCATCATGTGTATTCATTTGTTTTGACGTGCCCTTAACGGTTTATTCTCTTGTCCCTCTGGCTTCCGTCTAGTCTTTGAGTCCTTGATTTGTGGCTTTCTATGCTTTTGTATTCATACTATTATAAACATGGTTATGTTTGTGTTATCTTTATATTGCCTATTAATAAGTGGTAAAGGTAATTCCAGTTCTGTAAATCATCTTAAAACAGATAATGGAGATATAACATCTGTCAAAGATATTACAAACACTTTGGCAGACACTTTTTCAAAAAATTCTTCTTCTGAAAATTGTCAACCAAATTTTCTGAAAAATAAGAAACAAAAAGAACAGAAGAAGCTGAACTTCAAGTCGAAAAACTTGGAAAAATACAATAAACTATTCACTCTCAAAGAACTTCGAGAGTCCCTTAAAAAGGCTCATGATACATCAGCTGGTCCTGATGATATCCATTATCAATTACTAAAACATTTACCTGAATCCTGTCTCTCTACCCTTCTTGATATTTTTAATAAGGTTTGGGTGACGGGAATCTTCCCCGATTCTTGGCGGGAAGCAATCGTTATTCCAGTCCCCAAACCTGGAAAGGATCATACGGACCCAATAAATTATCGCCCAATCGCTTTAATGAGTTGTATATGTAAAACCATGGAACGAATGATTAATGAGAGACTCGTTTGGTACCTGGAGTCCAACAAACTGATAACAAAGTATCAAAGTGGATTCCGGCGCCAACGAGGCACAACAGACAATCTCATACGATTTGAATCGTTTATTAGGGAAGCTTTCATAAAAAAAGAACATTTAGTCGCTGTATTGTTTGACTTGGAGAAAGCTTATGATACTGCATGGAAGTACGGTATTATGAATGATCTACATGACATTGGTCAACCCGGGGCTAGAGGGCGTGAGCGGTAGCCAGCATATTTCACTACCGCTCATGAACAGTCTCAATCAAACCGAGACTACAATATTTCGTATGTGTCGTGCTCGGCCGTTTCCAAAGGTCCATTATCATACTTTTTTTAGAGGCCGATTACCCATTTTTATAGAGAAATTCTTAGATGATAGACAGTTTCGTGTCCGAATGGGTTCAACCCTCTCTGATATTCATGAACAGGAGATGGGTGTTCCACAGGGCAGCATACTATCTGTCACACTTTTTAATATAAAGATTAACAGTATAGTAAAATGCATCAATCCAGGTGTGGATTGTTCGCTATATGTTGACGACTTTGTTATATGTTATCGTGCAAAAAACATGAATACTATCGAGAGACAATTACAACAATGTCTCAATAAACTTCAGACCTGGTCTGATGAAAATGGTTTTCAATTTTCTAAATCTAAAACTCATTGTATGCACTTTTGTCAACTTCGTAAACATCATGAAGACCCTCATCTAACACTGGACGGGTCACCAATACCAGTAGTGGATGAGACAAAATTCCTTGGTCTTATTTTCGACCGTAAATTAACGTTTATACCACACCTTAAATACTTGAAGGCCAAATGCCTTAAAGCTCTTAACTTACTTAAAGTTGTTGCAAACACTAATTGGGAAGCAGATCGAAAAGTCCTCTTGCGACTTTACAGATCTCTTATCAGATCCAAGCTGGACTACGGCTCAGTAGTATATGGATCGACTCGCAAGTCGTACTTGCAGATGCTCGACCCTATACATAATCAAGGATTACGACTCGCCTTAGGTGCTTTTCGTACATCACCAGCCGAAAGTCTATATGTTGAAGCCAATGAACCATCACTGTCTCAGAGACGAGACAAATTAGCTCTTCAATACGCCATTAAATTAAAGTCTAACCGTTCAAACCCAACTTTCGATAATGTTTTTAATCTTAGTTGTGAACCTCTTTTTGATCGAAAACCGAAGGCCATTCGACCATTTGGTCTTCGTATTAAACCAAAATTAAGAGACACTGAAATCGACCTAAATTTGATTGCCAAGTACGAAGTACCACAAATTCCACCGTGGACTTTGGAAACTCCAACAATTTTTTTTGATCTTTGTAATAATAACAAATCCAGTACAGACCCTACTGTCTTTCAAAGCAAATTTAATGAAATTATATCGAAATACAGTGACTTTCAACATATCTACACAGATGGCTCTAAAGATGGAGATAAGGTACCTGCAGCAGCTGTTCACAAACACAGCATAAAGAGCCGCCTGCCTGACAAGGCCTCTATCTTTTCAGCTGAACTTAAGGCAATTGAACTTGCCTTAAATTATATTCAGGAATTTGATTATGACCATTTCGTAATCTTTTCTGATTCCCTTTCATCTCTTCAAGCACTGGGTAATATGAAACATGATAACCCAGTTGTGCTTCAACTTTTAGAAAAGTACAATTCTCTTATAATTGATAATGTTATTATTTTCTGCTGGCTTCCAAGCCATGTAGGAATACGAGGTAATGATAGAGCTGATAGTGCTGCTAAGGCAGCATTAGATTTACATATATCTAATACCAAATTACCTTATACTGATTTTAAAAGTTATATTAACACATATATTCGTAACTCTTGGCAAACCGCTTGGGATTTGTCCGTTAACAATAAACTCCATTCAATTAAACCGTTACTCGGAGAATGGCGTTCTTCTACTAGACCCATTCGTCGAGAGGAAGTAATCCTAGCCCGGTGCAGGATAGGGCAAACACGTTATACTCATTCATATTTATTACAAGGTGAGCAATAACCAGAATGTATACCCTGCTTTACACCGTTAACGGTCAAACACATCTTATTGGAATGTGTAGACTTTGATCCTATGCGTCAAACGTACTACAATGTTAATACTATGAAAGAGTTATTTGATACTGTAGATTTTAGTCTTGTTTTAGATTTCCTAAAAGAGATCAGACTATATAAATCATTATAATGTGTTCTTATATATATTTACTTGTTTATATGCCCGTTGACGGGCATTTGTTGATTTACATACATAGTTTATATTACACCTTATCATCCCTTAGTTTTTTAATAGTTTTATCTTTATATATTTACACTAATTATTAAATAATACTTCATTTTTCATCAATTTTTGCGCACAATATGACCTATTAATGTGTCGACGTGCCGTAAAACACCATTCATTCATTCATTCATTACTGCTGCCTATATAGACTGGCAGAGATTTCTTTAGTTACACTGTCCCGTTTTATTAGGATGACGGCATTGTGAAATAGAGGATTGGTGCACCCTATAACCGTTTCAAGACCTCTATTGTCAACCCTTCCTTTTGTGTTGTCGCATACTTTGATTCTAAATTCCCTTGTATTATTTGTCTGCTTTGTCTTTGTGCTTTTGGTTGATTGTGTTTTGTGAATGTTGCATTCCCTGTTCGACCTTTATACATACTTTTATAATCAGAAGTGTTATTACTGGTCCTTTAAGGTCATCAATCCCAATCACTTTCTCTTTAAAGTAAAATATCGCTTACGCCAGTGTTAATGGGCGCGAGAGCTGTTGCATCTTACATTACCTCTCCTGAAACACGAATCTGCTACTTTTTCTATTGTTTGTATTCGTTTGTTCCGAAGTATACTCCTTTACTGTATTTATTATTGCATGTTTAAGGTTCACTGACTTGTATTAGAACTATTCACGTATGTCCACGTATGGCCACGTATGGCCACCACTTTATACTTAATAAAAATGTAGTTAGGGGAATGGCAGAGCGTTACTTTACCTCTTGACCTTGTAAGTCATAGAAGTACAAACAATCATTCCAACGAAATGTCAGAAATCAATTGTTTAAGATAATTTAAAAATCATTTAAAATGAAATACAAAATATGTTATGGGCATTATCTGTGTTAGCGAAAGCAATATCAAGTTATTTAAAGAAGACAATAACGTAAATGTAAAAAAAAAACTTACTGTTTTAAAACGTCACCCTTTCCACACAAAAAACACAAACAAAAGCCCACCCATAAACACTTTAATATCCAGAATAACAAGTAAAGGTATCATCAGTTTATGTTAATAGGTATAATAATGTCTGATCATAGTTATTTTTAAAAAACAATAATCCTGAAATGATAATAAATTGTAAACGCGAGCTCTTCGTTTAGGTTTATGTCTTCCTGCTAAGCGTTTGATTGTGCCTCTTTGTATCGTGTCATTTACGTCATATGGGCCTTTGATAGGTGGTTTGGACGCGTTCCAGACATAAATATACTAAATACCTATTAAAAAATATATGTCAATGCATGACGAATCGTAGGTTTCCTACATTACAGGAAAAACCCTACAAAATCAGTAACACTATACATTTTGCTGACTGGACATAATTAAGGGCAATAACTAAAATATGCATTACGTAATATTTATAGCATACTTTTTCGAGTATACTGCTTCACGAGGGTCACAGGCACGAGAGAGCTGTATAAATCGCATAAGAGAAAAATATGCTATATATCTTTTGTACCAGAGTCATTTATCCAACTACGCATGTGCAAGAAGTTTTAGGGTGTTTCAGTTTTCAGTAAAAATAACAGCTCGATCCAATCAAGAAATAGTATTATCACGCGGCATGTTTTGATTATTGCAGCCAATCGCCTGGGTATATTATTGGGCAAATCCAATGTCAAGGAGTGCAATACCCGAGGATATACACAGCATATGTTAGTTATTGTGGTATAAATACAATAGAGCATGAGTCTTGCACCTGTACGGACGATAATGCACTCGCTAACGCTGGTGTATTATTTCCCCGTACACGTGCAAAACTCATGCTCTATCCTATACGTAGACCATGGTATAACTGCCTAATCTGTCATTTATAGCACGGCTGAAATATACCGGAATTTATAGCACGGTTTAGGCTCAGACCTTTAGGTTTATGAAAACTATATCATAAGCAAGAACAAATTAAAACCATTAGAGCTATGGTACAATGTAATGTTAAGGACTATGTTGCATCAAATCCCGATACCACTACTGTTTGTTTGTAAAATACTATTTAGCACAAATTAGTATAGTTTATCAAACTTTTAACACATCTGGAAAAATATTTAATTTTTATATTTATTGTTTTTAAATGTTAATATAATACATTAAGCCTGAAATAAAATATATTTATAATAGTAAATATTGATTTTATTTGTTGAATAAAGTATAATATTAATCAAATGTTGCGCATGTGTGTCTTAAAGAAACTAACCCGCCAATTAACAGCAAAATTACACTAAAAAACGTTTATCAAAATATTTCTTCCTGGTATTCAGGTCATATAATAATGTATATGTGCCGATTAAAATTATAGTTTTATTCACGGTTTCTTCAAATATCGTGATCGAATATGCGTAAAATTAATTAGGAGTTGGTAACTCTTAATTCGACGCTCCAGTTTTGAGGTTGACTGGCTGGTTAAAGCCGTTTATATTATGTCTATAGAGTTTGGATTCTCAAAATACGCAAGTTTTATATATACCTCGTCGTCAGTTGGTTTAGAAACGGTGTACATATGTTGTAAAATATGTCTGTTGTTGGCGGGATAGCTACTTTAAATCCAGATTGTATATATTAAATACACGTGAATAATAATAAACGTGGATTATAATTATTAAATAAATCAAAATGTATAGTTATCTAAATACGATCGTATGTGTTTTATAACATATTTGCCTATAAGTACGTTGTTATTGAATATACGATACGACATAGACCTAGCTAGTCATATCAGTCAGGATTTAGTAGTCGGGCAATAAAGCCTTATCACACTGGTGAAACAAAGGGTAAAATCATAAATCACGGACATAACCGAGCGTTCTTTCTGACTCTTCCGGCCTGATACGGAAATTACCGATTACTTACGATATATGATTTGTCACGCGTATAGTGTGTCTTCTGCATTCCATCCTGTTTTCGCACCAGATTATTGGCTATAGAACCATTATCCGTGGATGAAATAACCACTTATGATCATTAATTTTCTTTATTAGATAATTTCACACTCATTTACAAGGGAGAACAAATTAATGTTATTAATAGATCTAGTCGCATTCTGACATGTTGGGACTGTGATTAAAAAATCTACTACAGCACAGTTGTGTTCTCTAACTAACTGCAACTTTGTTTTAAAAAACATTTTGAGATTTCTCTACGTAGCATAAAGTGTGCAGTATATACATTATATAGCGAAGTTGTTGTTTTTTTCCTTTAGTATATATCACATGGTATGGAGAGTGAATCAAGTTATGACCTACTATCATGAATCATTTATTTAGCAGGTTTTGATTTGTTTGACCTTTCATTTCTTGCTCAAGTCACTCCTGTAAAGGTATGTGGCCATGCCATTCTCTATTTAGCAGTCCGAAACTAGACAATTACACTATGTGGACTTGCCAAGAATTTTATAATTCACTCGTTTTCCTATTAGATAATATTTTAGCCAGGTATGGAACTACCGTTTATAGACAAATTGTTGGTATCCCTAGTGGTACGAACTGTGCACCCATTGTCGCAGATTTGTTTTTATATTGCTATGAAAGAGATTTCATGTTGAGTCTTTCACCAGATGCCCAGGCAGATGTGCTACTTTCCCTGTCCGATCTTTTTATATTTCTTTTTAGTGCACAATAGTGTTGTTTGTGCAGTGTGGCGACCGTAAAAAGTCTCCCCGTACGTCCAATCAATATTGTTATTTTTACATCCTACAGGGATTGTATGACATTCATTGATCCAGTTTTTCCTTAAAAACGTGTGTTTCATATGCCACGTTGTTTGCGTGTTTGTTTCTGTGTTTTGTGGTTGACTGTCCTCCATGAATGCTACTTTCCCTGTCCGAATTTTATATTTCTTTTTATTGAAGCCTTTAATGACACCTCTCGGTATCTGCATAACATATTGAACATTGGCAACCCTTTCTTTTCTACTATGGTTAATAATATATATCCTTAAGAACTTCAACTTAACAAAGCTAATATATCTGATACTAACGCTTCTTTCTTGATTTTCATCTCTCTATTGAAAATGGTGAAATAATTTGCAAAATATATGACAAGAGAAATGATTTTAATTTTGATATTGTTAATTTCCCCATTTATATGAGGATGTTCCCCGAGCTACTTCTTATGGGGTCTATGCGTCCCAACTTATTCATTTTTCTAGGGCTTGTACTCGAGTTGAGGACTTTAATATTCGTAATCTTTGTATAACTAAAAAGCTACTCCATCAGGACTACCGTTACCATAAACTTCGTTAAACCTTTGCAAAATTGTATTATCGTAACCCTGATCTTCTTTCCAAATATAAAAGTAATTTAAGAACTCTTCTGCGACAAGAACTATAACAATCTGACTTCTATGGTGACGTGATTTACAAGCTTCGTAAGATCCTTGGTCATGATCACTTTCATACTATCTTTGTTAAACTTGTTAAAAGGTTTATCAAAAGCGGTTATGACCCTATCATTTTGCATGCTTTTAATTTTACAGTTCGCGACTATGCTTTCCTCTTTAATTGTGCGATGAATGGACAATATGATGAAATCTACATAAAGCCCAAAAGGACGGTGACGTTTGATGTTTGTCAGCAATCTTGTCTTGTCGTGCCCTCAATGGTTTGTTCTCTGGTTGCTCCCGCTTCTGCCAAGTCATTGAGTACCTTCTTTGTGGCTTTCTAGACGTTTTTTTTTGTATTTATATATACAAGAGCATCTTTGTGTTTAACTTATATTGCCTATTAATGCTGCCTTTTTGGTTAGAGACTATTTCATGGCGGTGGTTCTTTATAAACACTGTCCCGTTTTATTGGGATGACAGTAAGGTAAGTGTGAGATTTGGTGCACCCTAGAACCTGGTTTAAATCTCCAGCGGCATTTTTTGCTACTGACCGTTCCAAGGCGGTAGCCCTGTTGTCAACCTTTTTGTGTTTGTGATGTCTTATTTAGCTTTTTATTCATCTGTATTGTTGTTCTTTGTTTCTGTGTGTGTTTGTGGTTGACTGTCGTCCTTGAATGCTACTTTTCCTGTTCGATTTTTATATCTACTTTTAATATTGGTTCACACACCTGAGATGGTAACGCAGTAATTTAGGTCTCTCTGTGCATTCAGTCAGTATTTTTATCTTTACATCCCACAGGGTCTGCAGTGATTTCATAGAATTGACTGTGTTCGGTGAATGCTATATTTATACCTACCTTTATCGTACTTGCCGTGTTATCAAAGGAATGCGGTTTCGATATGCAGGAACATTTTACTTGTGATTTTAGCAAGTCACTTCACAGGAAACTGAAGATCAATCAATAACGACGATCAATAAAATGAACAAATAAAAAGGTACCCAACCACTCAATAGAAAGTTCTCCCTGAAAGATTAGTTATCATCATCTTTTTTTTTAATTGTAATTGATTTAGTTTCGAATTTCTGTAGTCATTTAATCCCACTTATTGTTCTATTTTGAAGGAACAGGTCACATTTACTGAAGTGTATCCCCTGGCATAGATAAGACCACATCGGGAATATATTCGATATTAAGACTCCTATCTTTTCTATATTTTGGTGCGACTGAAACTAATGTACATACTGTTGTTGTTGATTTTGTTGGGCTGTTAATAATTTCAGTTTGTTTCACACACCATAGTTGATTATAATTTCACAAAGGATTAATCAAACAACACATGTAGGCCTACACGTGTTAGTTCTTTTGCGTAGTTGAAATTCTTGTTCACATCGAGTCGTGGTGATCTGAATCAGTCATATTCCCAAATCTTGTAATTTTCCTGACAATCACGTGCACATAACACTGCATTCATAGTGTACTATCAAATCCGATCATCACTTATCTGTAACGTTTAATCGTATACATACGGATTTTGTTTAAAAAAACTGTAAAGACGTGGATTTGCATTCATGTTTGAATAGCAGTTAAAATATTTGTATATTACCACTTAGACAGATATATTAAGATCAATACATGGCCTTCTTCTTTTCGAATATCCATTGATAAAATGAAGATAATCTGTATAAATATGACATGCGTGAATTTATAGAGTATTCATACAATCAATGAAATCTTGACTGACACTGTTTTACTTCAAACATATTAATTGTAAAACCATATGTTTAATACGATTAAAATCGAGATAGCAGAACTTGGTTGTTCTCATATTTTGAATTAATAAAACTGCGTTTTTTGAAAAAAAAAATATTTAAACTTATTAAATAGATATGCCATATTTGAAAAAAAAGAATTTTAGGAACACTCTTTATTATTACAAAGTAATACTGCGTAAAAAATAAACGTCAGGCGACATCAATGATTAACCGCACTGTTTATTTGGGCTCAACTCATGCAAATACAAAGCTTAAACTTCTTAATTGCTGAATCAATTGCGATGCAGTAACGAGCATGGACTTTTCTTAGTGAGAAATCGATTATAAACGAGAAACTTAGGCGTTGCTTGTGCAGTGTGGTGGCAGTAAAACGTCTCACCGCGCTTGCAATCAGGACTGTTATTCATTCGATCTTTAGAGATCGCTGAGCCCGATACTTATATTTAGATATCGGTGGTACATTTTCAAATGTTTTTGTTTTGATTCTTACTTAAATTTCGATTCGGTGGTTACACTACTCTGGCCGATAAAGGATCTGGGTACAAATAACCACTCGTTGGATATGTTGTCTGCTTTTTAATTTAGTATTTTGACTGTTATTTGTGATTCGCAGGCTTCATAACCGCTACTCCCAACTAAATTCCATTTTGTTTATTTCGCTCTTCTGGGCATAGAATTGTATTTGATACTGGGACCATACGCCGCTGGACATTGAATAATGGCAGTAAATATAGTTGAATCTTTCATTCAATACTCATGCAGATGTAACTGAAGTCTCTCAGTATTTGGTTGACATATTGAACATCGACAATGCTTTCTTTTCTACTACGGTTAATAATATCTATCCTAAGGAACTGCAACTCAACAAAGCTAACATTTCTGATACTGGCGCTACATTTCTTGATTTACATCTCTCAATTGAAAATAGCGAAATAATTAGAGAGATTACTTTAATTTTGATATTGTTAATTATATCCCATTTAGATGGGGATGTTCCCCGAGCTACTTCTTATGGGGTCTATGTTTCTCAACTTATTCGTTTCTCTTGAGCTTGTAGTCGTATTGAAGACTTTACTATTTGAAATATTTGTATAACTAAAAAGCTTCTCCAGCAGGGCTACCGTTACCATAAACTTCGAAAAACAATCTTTGCAAAATGTTATTATCGTAACACTGATCGACCTTTAAAATATAAAAGTAATTTAAGAACTCTTCTGCGACAAGGACTATCACAACCTGACTTCTATTAATGATGAAAATTATAAAATTCTTACGGTCCATGGTCATAATAACATCGTAGGTCCGCACTGTACTACAAACAAGGAGCAATATTTAATTAATTCTACAATGAAAACGACAAAATACAACAGAAGGGGTGATGAATACAGGGTTACCGATTTGGAACGATCCGTATTCAATCCTCGCTATTATCCTGTCTTCAGCGCCCAAATAGACAATACAGTGTGAACAAAATGACATCACATCAAAAGGATTTTTTAACAATTAAGTCCACATCCAGAGAAACTAACAAAAGAAACACTAAGATGTTGTTGTAAAGCTATATAAAATACAAAATAAGAAACATCTCAGGATGTATTTAGAATTGTACTGAACAACCAGTTGCAGCCAAAGAGAAAACCAATCTAGGGTACGACCAGAAAACCCGAGGGACGAAAGCTCATGCACCTAAATCTCTTGGTCGAGGTTTCAGTAGGTGCACTCATAGAGTCCCAATAGGTTGTCCAGTCATCGCACATGGGGAAAGTGAAGCGTAATGACTGACTGTAGAGGGGTCAATCACTAAAAATACAAGTTGTAATACTAAAGAGTCGTATCCTTTTCTGACGAACTTCCTAATTAAAGTGGTCAGGAAACCATCCAGATCTCATAAACTTTCGAAGTTTATAGACCGCATCTCCATAAAATAAGGGTTGTGATATTCCTAGTCGAAGAATGCCTGAAGAAGTTTACTTGTAATAACTTGATTTCGATCATTGAAGTCTATAACATCATCACAAACTCTAGCAAAAAGAATGATCTGGGAGATATAAACCCCGTATGATGTAGCACGAGGTACAGGTGACAAACTCAATATGCAATCTCTTTCATAGCAGTACAAAACAAATCTGCGACAAGTGGCGCACACTTAGTACCAATACAACTTGTTAAAAAGTTTATCAAAAGAGGTTATGACCCTACCATTTTGCAACGTACTGTATGTTTAGTGGTTGACCCATTTATAGTTCGCCACTATGTGTACTCTTTGATTGTGCGATCACCGGAGAGATATGATGACGTTTACCTAAATCCTTATAGGACGGTAGCGTTTGATGTTTGTCTTTCATATTGTCTTGTCGTACCCTTAAAGTTTTGTTCTCTTGTTGCTCTGGTCTCTGCCAAGTCATTGGGTACTTATTTGTGTATTTCTAGGCTTTAGTATATTATATATACATGATCATTTATGTGTGTTACTTATATTGCCTATTAATGCTGCCTTGTTTGTTAGAGATTATAAAGTGGCGGGGATATGTTTATTTACACTGTCCCGTTTAATGGGGTGACAATAAGGTAAGCGTGAGGTTTGGTTAAACCCTAGAACCTGATTTAAACCCCAAACGGTCCTTTTTGCCACTGACCGTTCCAAGGCGGTAGCCCTATTGTCAACCCTTTTATGTTTGTGATGTCGTGTCCTGACTTTATTATTTTAAAGTCGTGTTGAGGACTTTAATATTCGTAATATTTGTATAACTATAAAGCTATTTAAAAACTTTTTTATATATTATATATACATGATCATTTATATGTGTTGCCTATTATTGCTGCCTTGTTTGTTAGAGATTATAAACTGGCGGGAATATCTTTATTTACACTGTCCCGTTTATTGGGATGAGAATAGGTTAAATGTGAGGTATGGTCACCCTAGAACACCTGGCATAAACCCCAAGCGGCCTTTTTGTTAATGACCGTTCCCTATTGTCAACCCTTTTATGTTTGTAATGTCTTATCTTGTTTTTATCATATTTAAGTTTGTTCTTTGTTTCTGTGTGTGTTTGTGGTTGACTGTCGTCCTTGAATGCTCCTGTTCGATTTTATATCTACTTTTAGGGTTAGAGGTTATTTAGCTTATTAAAAAACATGTTTACAACTATGCAGAGTCGCAAACACATTATCGTTCCAAAACGGGCTATATTTGTTGACTGTAATTGTCATGACTCTACCATTATGCATTACCTACTTGCGTCAGTTTTCTTTTTATGAGATTTCCATTAAAATCGTTTACTTTCTGAAACAAGATCAATATTGTTTTAGTCGAAATTGTCTCTTATAAAGGTATTTTCTCCAGCAATACATTCTTCATTTCGTTGTTTCCACACATATCACTCGGTGCACCACTTTCAAGGCCGGGGTAGACGAAAAGCAGAATAAACTGCCAACTATGTACTGGATTCCTAATTACATGAAAATCCGTATAAGGCCCGCTTTATTCCGAATTCGAGTGCCTGCACCACCACAAACATCTCGAAACTGTTGACTTCTTGTCTTACTGCCGTTAAAGATTACGTTAAACAATATTGTGATAAAACTTATGAAAACTTTGGGATTTATTTGTTATGGTCTATTAAAAATTCAGGAGACGTTCTTGATAAAATTTCGATAAACGTCAATTTTCATCTATTAGCACTTATGATTTCTCTACACTTTACATTCACTAGGGAAAATACTACATTGTTGGCCTGTAATAATATTAAAACGTTTTTTTTAACGGCAGTTTAGACAGTAATACTATGTGGACTTGCCAATATGTTTATGAAGCACTCATCTTTCTATTAGATAATATTTCCGTCAGGTAAGGAACGACCGTTTATAGACAAATTGTTGGTATCCCTATGGGTACGAACTGTGCACCTCTTGTCGTAGATTTGTTTTTATATTGCTATGAAAGAGATTTCACGTTGAGTCTTTCACCAAATACCCAGGAAGATGTTATTGAGGCCTTTAATGACAACCCTTTATTTTCTACTATGGTTAATAATATATACCCTAAGGAACTTCATCTTAATAAAGCTAATATTTCTGACATTAACGCTTCTTTTCTTGATTTACATCTCTCCATTGAAAATGGTGAAATAATTAGCAAAATATATGACAAGAGAGATGATTTTAATTTTGACATTGTTAATTATTCCCATTTAGATGGGGATGTTCCCCGAGCTACTTCTTATGGGGTCTATGTGTCTCAACTTATTTGATTTTCTAGAGCTTGTACTCGAGTTGAGGACTTTAATATTCGTAATCTTTGTATAACTAAAAAGCTACTCCATCAGGACTACCGTTACCATAAACTTCGTAAAACCTTTGCAAAATTGTATTATCGTAACCCTGATCTTCTTTCCAAATATAAAATTAATTTAAGAACTCTTCTGCGACAAGGACTATCACAACCTGACTTCTATGCTGATGTGATTTACAAACTTCGTAAGATCCTTAGTCATGATCACTTTCATACTATCTTTGTTAAACTTGTTAAAAGATGTATCTCAGGAGGTTATGACCCTATCATTTTGCAACGCACTGCATGCTTGGTGGTGGACCCATTTACAGTTCGCCACTATGCTTTCCTCTTTAATTGTGCGATGACCGGACAGGCTGTGGACACTAATATGACGTCTACATAAAGCCCAAAAGGACGGTGACGTTTGATGTTTGTCTGCAGTCTTGTTTTGTCGTGCCCTCAATGGTTTATTCTCTTGTTGCTCTGGCTTCTGTCAAGTCATTGGTGTGCTGTCCTCACTTTATAATAATGCTTTGCTACATACTTCAGGTGTTTGCTGTCCAAGATATACATACTTTGTGTTTGCTGTCTAAAATATACAAACTTTATATGCTTTGCTGCCTAAAATATACATGATTTATATGCTTCGCCGCTTTAAATATGCATGCTTTATATGCTTTTCTGTCTAAAATATACAAACTTTATATGCCTTGCTGCCTAAAATATACATGATTCATATGCTTCGCCGCCTAAAATATTCATACTTGATATGCTTTGCTGTCTAAAATATACATGTTTTTTTTATTCTTGGCTGCCTTTACTGTCTGAGATATTCTCATTCTATAATAATGCTTTGCTACATACTTCATGTGTTTTGCTGTCCGATATATACATACTTTATATTCTTTGCTGCCTGAGATATACATATTAAATGTGAGTTTTCTGCCTGAGATATACATACTTTATGTGCTTTGCTGCCTTAGACATACATACATTGTATGCTTTTCTGCCTGAAAGATAATACTGTATGTGTTTTGCTGCCTGAGATATACGTACGTTATATGCTTTTCTGCCTGAGGGTTAATACATTATGTGTTTTGCTGCTTGAGATATACCTACGTTATATGCTTTACTGCCTAAGAGATAATACTTTATGTGCTTTGCTAGTAGATATATACATACGATATATGCTTTTCTGTCTGAGAGATAATAGATTATGTGTTTGCTGCCTGAGATATACATACGTTATATTCTTTTCTGCCTGAGAGATACATACTTTATATTTTTTGCTGTCTGAGATATAAATACTTTTAATTTAATTTTTAATTACGATTAGATGTCAGTTATACTTACTTAATGTGTTCTGATGCTTGTGATACTACTTTTGCCTTGGTGACTGAGGTATACTAGCTGAGATATACTAGTTTAGAATATGTGTTTATGTGTGACTTTTGTGATGTAATATGTATTATTAGTTTACTATTACCATATTACCAAAAATACCATGACAAAATATATTTAGGTTTATGTCAAAGTTGCAGAATGTTTTGTTAATTCTACATGTTTCTTTTTTACAACTGCTGATTGTCTTACTATGGTCCCCATCTTTTTTATCAACATTTATGGCTAGTATAAACATATTGTCTGTTAATTGTCAGCGTCTTGGTGCAGCAGAAAAACGTATCGATGTATTTAACTACCTAAAAAGTAACAACTGTCACATTTCTTGCCTTCAGGACATTCACTCTACTACAGCAACTGAAAGTAACTGTCTCATAGCTGACTTAACAGTTGACAATACTCATCACTTTATATGGCCCAAACAATGACTCTCCCAATTGTTACGACAGTATTTTACTAAAATATGAACAATTACAAAACAGCACTCTAATAATGTGTGGAGACTTTAATATTGTTCAAGATCCAATCCTCTATTACTTTAATTACAAAAGCATAAATAACGAGTTTTAGACATTAAATGTGATTATAATTTAATTGATCCTTTTCAAGAATTAAATCCACATTTAAAACGGTATACCTGGAGACGAAGAACTCCTTTAAAACAAGCTAGATTCGACTTTTTCTTTGTTTCTGAAAATATGTTTTCTTCCATAGAAAAGTGTACCATTGAACCCATTTAGCGCTCTGATCATTCTAAAATTGAATTTTAATCAATTAATACATGGCAAACCCCTTTCGAAACATAACAACTCTCTTCTTTATAATAGAGATATTGAATACTTAAACACAATAAATAGAACAAGAGGCCCAAGAGGGCCTGTAGACGCTCTACTGTTTAAAACAGCTTTTATCGGGAGATCAGGAGAAGTATTCGGTACAAAGCTTGTATTACCCGCTATAAACATATGATGATTTGTTGCAAAACTTTAACTGGTTTTATTTTCTTGTATATTTTAGTACAAGAGAATGAAATAAGCCATGGTTTTCAACAACCGAGTCAAGTTGATCATGAACAATTGTGATTGATTGATCAGATCAAAGGCATAACTGATCGATGATCGATCAAATCAACAACACTACCGATCATTCCTGTAAGGTTTCACTGAAATCTGGCCTGGGGTTCAAGAGAAATAGTCCGGCCAAAACTTGTGTATTAAAACCCTTTAAAGGGTCATAACTCTGCCAAAAATCTTTCAACCGAAATATAGCGATGATATGCATAACTAATTTGGTACTGATCATCCCTGCAGTTTTGTTGAAATCCAGGCAAGTGTTCAAGAGAAATAATCCAGATAACGTTTGTGTAGTAAGATCTTTAAATGGCCACAAGTCAGCCAAAAATCATTCAAGCGAAACACGGTTACGATATACATAACTAGATTTGGTACTGATGATCCGTGGAGTTTTATTAAAATCTGGCCAAATGAAAGCCCGATCTTCTTAATGAGGCAAAATACAGCGTTTTTAACTAAAAGAAGGGCCGTAGCTGCAGTGTTAGTAGCCGAATTTGCCTGGTTTTCATTCTTGTCTGAGCTTCCATTGATATTTACAATCAGTGTCAGTTTGGTAAATATCAAATAATAAATGAAGGTTCTAGAGTGTTCACAAGGCAGAATATAGTTTTTTTCAGAAAAACAAGGGTCAAAACTCTGGTGTTACTGGTTTGATATAGCTGGTTTTCGAACGAACAATCTGTACAAATTGTGTAAAGATCAAATAAACAAAAGGACGCTTTATGGTGTCAGTATTAACGTTCTTTAAAAATGTTTGTCATATCAGTGATGACATCGATAAATTTGGTGAAACAAAGATGTCATGCTCTAAGAAACAAGACGCGTCTTATAACAACACAGAAAGCAAGTCAGGCTATAATGTTCTGTTGCAAGGAATCTTTTTCTTTGTTAGTTTTGTATTCAATTATACATTTTTGTATGCCTATTTGTTTGCTGTAAGTTTTATTATAATTCTGACTATGCAATGTAGTTGAAGATGAGTGTCGTTGAACCATTCTTCAACACATTATAGGTTATTTACAGCCACCCTAGAGACGGGACGGTTACAAAGAAATTTGGTAGCCTTCCCTCAATTACCTTCTAATACATGAGACTGCCTGGTTTAGTTCAACATCCCCACTGTTGCCAGTGAGGTTTAAACCAGGTCCACACCAAATTTCTAGTCCACCAATTTAATATAAAGATTACAAATGAAAACGAATATATTGACTTTAAAGGGACACACGGCAATCTTGAAGTATTTGAAATGTGTGTCTCGATTTATATATCCAGTATCATTTTTACTTTTACCCTGGTCACATTTAAATAAATAATTGTTTAAGTATTCACTATTTCGTCTTATTATACTATATGTTTTAATATATTATTGGTGCAATAATATGAAAAATTAATAATATGCAAAAACAAATGGCTTAATTTAATTCTTATAATTAACATTAATGATTGAACAAATGCAATTTATGTATAAAAACTAACGGGACGCCGCTAGTTTTAAAACAAATCAAGATTGCCATGTGTCCCTTTAACAAAAACACAAAAAAGCATGTACATCAGTTTATTTAAACACTTATTATATCTATCAACAGTATCACAATTACATGTATAATGGCGCATTCAATAGTTGAAAGAAATATATTTGGCTTTTACACTTCAAAGAAACAACAGCATTTCTATGGCACCAACAGTACTGAAATATGCTTTCTGTCCACACAAAAGGATTATATGGTGCCAACAGAAATAAACATTCCTAGAACCTTCTCACCTTCAAAACTGCAGAGTTGCTGCAAATTCTATTGTAAAGGTGACAAATCTCTGCCAGTTTTTTTGGTTAAACACTGCATTTATGTTGGAGCTGTGTTTTACATTTGCCATGACTCTCTAACTGGTAACCTACAAACCACATTGACACGTTTTAATGAATACGAAACACCTACAAAATGAATTGTTTGTATGGTCAGATAAAAGTTTTCTATATCACAAAGTAGCCACAACTTAATGAATAGGTTGGGAGGTTTTCATGAATTTCCAAGACTGTATCCATTAAAGAATGCATAAAATATTAAGGTCATAGAGAACTTTGTATATACCAAAAGGCATAGATACTGCTTAACGCTTTGAGTGTGCCTAATGAAAAATACTGTATTCATGTTATTCATATTTGGCAAAGCATTCAAAAAGTAACTATAATGGTATACAGAATACAGTGTTTTTTTAATATAAGAATTATAATACAATTACATATCAAAACGTTTGAATAAAGTAATATACATGGACAATAATGAATAGTATTCTGAACCACTTTCAAAACGTAACACTTATATACATTGGCAATAAAATAAAATTTGTTGAAGCCATATGTAAAAAGAATATCATTAAAATGAACTATTGTAACAAAGTATTCATCAATTAAATGTGAACAATTTAATAGATAACAATCAGACATAGATGAAAGATGGCAGTCCGCTAAGTTAAGAGTACAAACTAGTTCAAGAAAAAGTGTAACATTTTAATGTGGTTCAGTATACCCTAAAGTACTTGTATTGAACTGGGGTTTACGGTGCACCAACCCAACAAAGCTTATATGGTGCCAAACAAGAATGAGCATGCCACACTCATCCTTCATTTATATCGAGATAAAATATGGAGACTGAGCCTAGATTTGTATTGTAGACACTTCATTTACGATAAAGGCAAGTCGCCATCTTAACACAAACAGAGTCATGATGTAGACATTTAATGAGCATGACAAAAAATGACATTATGAACGTAAAAGGGGGCCAGAACCCTACCGCTCTGTCTCCAGCAGGATTTAGTGTGGTCCTATTAACTCCCGGTGACCAGAAAGGATTAAAACGAAATATCTAGACTAATGCAACATAATCAGAATATAATTGTCTTGGTTGAAAATACATTATGATTTTTGTTTTACTGAACACATTTACAAAATAGTTTGAGTTGAAGGGTTTAATGTGCATCAACACAAAAGGTCATGTGGTGCTATCAAGAATGAACATTCTAGGACAATTATCCATTAACATTGAAGAAAAATATGCTTAATGGGCGTTTAAAATCTTTTGTATCCCACCAACAACAGGGAATTTTGACAACATATGTACATGGTTTCTAAGCCTAGTAAGGAAAAGATTATATATATATATATATAATGTACATATGTTCGGACACTTAATAGAGGTTTGCCCAATGAACACATAATATGATATTTCAATAGAATGGAATACGTGGTTTTGGAGGAGAGAGATGTTGTTTGAAATCTCTTTAAATTTGACCTAATTTTAGTCATTAATTTTTACCTAGTTTTAAACATGGTCGCCATCTTGGAAAACTGGCGGCCACGAGAAACACCAATATGAGGGGAGACCATTGTGATTAAGTTTCATCAAACTCCTTCAAGCGGTTTCAGAGAAGATGTCATATTTAGCCTTTTCTTATATAAACTTTGGGTCGCCACGACGGCCATTTTGATTATTGGCAGGAAACAAAAAACACAAACTTAATAGACGCCGACCATTGGGATAAAGTTTCAACAAAATCCTTCAAAAGGGTTTCAGAGTATATGATATTTCACTGGAATGGATTAAGTGGTTTCCGAAGAGATGTCTTTGAAATCTCTTTAAATTTCACCTCATTTTAGCCATGCCGGCCATCTTCGATGACTGACGGCCGCGAAAAACACAAATCTGAGGAGGACTATCCCAAAGATCATTACTTGGGCCGAGTATAAACTTTCATACCCCATCCAACCCCTTCTCCAAAAAGCGAAAACGGGGTTGGCTTGAGTGTGAAATAAAACCTTAATTTCGTCTTAAAAAGTTTGCATATTGTAAAATTAAAACATTTAAGAGGTAATTTTCAACAGATTATCGCATTTTTTTCCAGTAAAAATGTTTTTAAATATGTTTTATTGTCGAAATATCCGTTATAAAATCCTGATAATATAAGCTTTCCTATCGCTTAATGGAATTAAGGCGGGACCACGTAATGTCATTGTGATTAAGTTTCATCAAAATCCTTCAAGCGGTTTCAGAGAAGACGTCATTTTTAGCCTTTTCCTATATAACTCTATGTAAACCTTCGGTTGACGTGGTGGCCATTTTGATTATTAGACAATAACGACAAACATAAACTTGATAAAGGCCAACCCAAGGAACATGTATATGATATTTCACTAGAATGGAACAAGTTGTTTCGGAGGAGATGTTGTTTGAAATTTCCCTAAATTTGACCTAATTTTAAACATGGCGGCCATCTTGGATAACTGGCGGCCATGAAAAACATAAATCTGAGAGGGGGCCTCCTAAGTAACATTGTGATAAAGTTTCATCAAAATCCTTCAAGCGGTTTCAGAGAAGATGTCGATTTTATAAAATTGTTAGCAGACGGACGGACGGACGGACGGACAGACGAACGACGGACGAAAATGATCGCATAAGCTCGCCTGGCCTTTGGCCAGTAGAGCTAAAAATTAAAGACATTAAAACACAGTATGCCGTTCCAGTTTATAATATAGAGAAAATATGTAATATCCCCGATAATGAAATACAATTTTTAATAAATGACCAACTGTTTCTAGAAACACTACTCATGGAATTACGCGGTAAATCTATATCTTATTCTAGTCATAAGAAGAAAATTACAGATAAAAGAGAAAATGAATTGAAACTTTAAAAGAAATAACTTGTCTTTAAATAACTTAGAAACCTTAGAAACATACAAAAATGAATTAAGAATATTAAGAAAACAAAAAATGAATGGCTACCTAATTAGGCCAAGAAAAAAAATAGTCATGTTTCAGGTTCCCGACGACCCTATATTTTGTCCCGACCCTAACCTTTTTTTTCCCTGTTTCAAAAACAATAAATAATAATAAAAAATCGTGACCTCTTGTGCCGCGATGATGACGATATTGTTTTCGTTCTGTATTCGTCAATGCTTTAGTCCGTCGGAAATACTGCGATTGTTTATCTCGGATGTTTACGCTTATTTTATCAGGCAATGGCTGCCACAGCAAGGCTAATAGCCTGCAAGGTCAAAATGCGACCACCAAGAGGCCAGGAGTTATATTAGACGTATTTCTAACGACAAATTGGTGGTCTTATCGGCGAGGTTCATCCTTCATATAAAGGCTACAATATTACTGTCATTTATTTTCTAGCAACACAATAAAAAAAAAGTCAAATGTATTCTATGGCTCACACGACGAATGCTTATAAAATTGAAATATTAAAAGTACTTTTACATTATGTACGTTGAATAAATATTGAAACAATATTCCAAACAAATGCATGTGCTCTGCTCTGTGACGTTTCTTTCCCATCTTCATGTGATGAGTTCAAAGCCCATTGTGGAGCAATTTTAGATTATATGAATTAATATATACATCCTTGAGGCCCTCAAAATCAGAGTTTAGAATTATTATTTGTTCTGGTTGTAATTTCTACCTTCGTGTATTAAAAAGAAAAATCGTACCTACCCTAAAAAAAAATAGCAGGAAACCTGAACACGACTTTTTTTTTGTCTTGGCCTTAGATCAAGAGCAAATATATTGAAAATGACAAAAAAACAACCTCATATGTTTGCAGTTTAGAATCTCGAAATTACTCTTCGAAGATAATTCCTAAAATAGAACAAAAAATGGACTGAGAAATCATATCAGATCAACATGAAATTTTAAATGAGAACAAGAAATTCTATGAACAACTATACACATATACTAGCAAAGACAATGAACTATAAAATATTAACTTAGAAAATGACTTGAAAGACTTTGATATACCTAAACTTACAGACAGTAAATCAATTAATCTTGAAGGCCATATATCCTTTGAAGAAGCCTCTGAAACACTTAAAAATATGGGAAAAAAAGGTAGCCCAGGGTCAGAAGGTTTTTTTTAAAGTATTTTGGCAACAAATAGGGCATTTTGTAGTAAGATCTTTAAAATATGGGATTCAATAAGGGTGAATTATCAATAACTCAAATAGAAGGAATAATAACCGTTATACCAAAGGAAAACAAATCGAGACTGAATCTTAAAAACTATAGACCAATCTCACTCCAAAATTGTACATACAAAATTGCCTCAGGCTCTATTGCAAATATAATTAAATCAACACGTATTAAGCTGATAAATAAAGATCAATCTGGTTTTATCTTTGGAAGATACTTAGGAGAAAATACTAGACTAATATATGATGGTATGCAATACGAAGAACAAAATAATCAGCCAGATGTAATTCTCTTGGTTGATTTTGAAAAAGCTTTTGATTCTCTATCATGGGCCTTTATATTTAAAGTACTTACATTTTTTAAATTCGTAGAAAATGTTATACCATGGATAAAGATTTTATATAAATATGCAAAATTGGCTGTTAACCAAGGGGGAACCTGTTATCGTTTTTCAATATCGGAAGGGGCTGCCGTCAGGGCGACCCCTTGTCATCTTTTATTTGTATTTTGTGTGCTCAAATACTGGCGATTAGAATAAGAAATAATAAAATATAATGTAAAAATTAAACTTTCGCAAAACGCAGATGATATATCTGTCCTTTTGGATGGATCCCATACATCTCTGAATGAAACACTTTCAAAATATTAAACTACTCTAAATATTCTGGTTTAAATATAAATTTTGACAAAACACAAGTTGTATGGATAGGGAGGAAAAAAGACAGTTCAGATACAATCAAAACAAAATGTAAACTTAACTGGGTAAGAGATAATTTCAAGATACTAGGAATACATTTCAACGTCGACTTAGGTAAAATGATAGAATTAAACTATATTGATAAGATATTAAAAATCCAAAATACAGTAAAGATATAGAAGCGAAGATATTTCACACCAATTGGTAAAATCACAGTTATTAAAACATTACTACTTCCTATTTTAAATCATTTATTTAAATCTCTTCCAAATCCAAATGAAAACACAATTACAAAAATTAATAACATATTTTATGACTTTTTATGGGAAGGCCCTGCGAAAAAAAAAAATCAGTTATAATTAAGCAACATTCTGAAGGTGGTCTCAAAATAATTAATCTTAAAGCATTTATATTCATTCTTAAAACAACCTGGATAAGACGACTCATAACTAACGAGGGCAGTTGGAAGCAACTTGTTGAAAAGATAATAGACATTCAAAAATTAACAGCTTTGGGCAAAAGTTACTGTGAAACATTAATAATAAAAAAAGAAAAATCATTTTTGGATAGATGTGCTTAATTCATATGTTAAACTTATTGATTTTAGTTTGCCTAACTCACCTGAGGAATTTTTGTCAAACCCACCACTCTATAATAACAATATTTTGATTGACTGTAAGCGTTTTTTAACAAAATATCATTACGTGGTCCGAGTATTAACTTTCATACCCCCATCTAACCCCTTCTCCAAGAAGCGAAAATGGGGTTGGCTGTGGTATGAAATTAAACCTTAATTTTGGCTATAAAAGTTTGCATATTGTAAAATGTAAAACCTGTAATAGGTAATTTTAAACAGGCTATCGTATTTTTTCATTTTTACTGAGTTCGAAGAGAAAACTGGCATCAAAACAATTGTTCTAATCTATGAAGGAGTATTAGCTGCCATTAAACCCTTTAGAAAACAAGTACAAAACAAATAACAATGAACAAATTAGAAAACCCAATTTTATCTGCGAATATTAAAACACTCATCAAAAACAAGAAAGGTTGCACTGATATGTATTCCATTTTCAACAGAAATTATGAAAGTCTAACATCAAAAATCAAATGGGAACATATTTACGACATTGAAGCTGAAACATGGAAAGACATATATTTATTTCCTTTCAAAATTACTTCTAGCACAATTCTACAATGGTTTCATACAAGAATTAGCCATCGGCTTCTTTCAACACAGCATTATCTACATCAAATAAAAAGAGCAGAAAACCCTTATTACCACTTCTGCCACCAAGATGAGACTATAGTTCATATGTTTTGGACCTGTCCTTCATTTCAGAATTTTTTAACACAGATTAACACTTTCTCCTTAACAAAAAACATATCTGAATCTGTCAGAACAAGCATTTATTATTGACACAAGTGAAGAACAATCAACTGTTATATTTTAGAAATGAAATACATATTTACCTAAAAACGACTAAAAACACCGCTCTCCCTTACCCCAATGATATACAGACTACGGTATCTGTATGAAACACATAAACAAATCGCAATTAGAAATGATCAACTAGAAAGATTTGAAAATTCATGGAGCAAGTACAAAACCATTGTAGATTAATCAGGATTCTACTAACTCCGATCCATGCACTCATCCTAGTACAATTTTAGAGCAAAACCAAGAAACTTACAATTCGTAAATCAATTATATCAATACTGAATATTAAATGCTTACATATACAATGTTTATAAGCAGATGGGCCATTTTACAGCAAACTGTTAGGTGAAAGAGTGTTGTTGTTGATTTTTGTTGATTTTTTCTTTGACAGAATTTTTATTTTCTCTTCCTGAAATCATACGTACCCTGCCTCAACCGTACAATACATATATCTTGTCTGTATTAAGTTCAATATGCCAAAATATGATTTCATCTGAATATTGCATGTAAATGTAAAGATATTGTAAGGTGTGGTAAGGGATGGTCCTCCCCGACCCTTGCTCCACCTATTGACGAGGAGATTAAACGGGTCATCAAAAGACGGCTCAAAAAAACAAAACAAAAGTATAAAAAAAATTGGGCGTGTTGCAAGTGGCCTTATTATTTGAGAGAAGACATTTTCAAGGGTATTACATGCCTGGACTAATTAACAATTGTATTGACATTTTTTACGTGGGGTGCACATATTAATGGGGAAAAAAGTGACAATTGGGTCAGACAACTTATCAATAGTCAAAATAATCAACACAAAAACCTCACCCTATATAGGAGTTATGACTTTTAATCGTCATCCAGAACCCCTACAGCAATACCAGAAACCTTTCTTCACCTCTTCAACATGAAATAGGAAGACTCGTTAAAGTTTCAATGGCAGTTAATACTCACAAAACCACACAGGCTGGTAAGACTTCCTTAGAAAATTTAGAGTAAACATGCAATATGGAAGTGTATGACCCCTCCTATGTGGCTTTCACGTAGCAAAATAATTATTCATACATTAGAACTGGGGTGCAACAGCAATGTTTAATGAAGGACAATCTCAAAATAAAATTAAATAATTAGGTCGATGGATATCAAATGCATATAAAATTTACATCCATTTGAATATGCCTCCATTAAAAATTGACTAGAAGTTTTGGTCTAAAACAAAACAACTAACAAGTGTTTATGTTCGATTTTAGGCCACTTCCAAGTATGGTTAGTTGGATCATCAGTGATGTATTCAACAGAGCCCATCACATATCAGATGGGTACACCTGGGACTTCGCCGTAAAAAAGGAAGTATACTATTGGACTTCCAACCAGGATTGAGAATCAAGAATATTTTGGAGCGACTGAGTCGGCTCTTTTCTAATAATGCTCCACCACATATCATAGTTTTACATTGTGGGGGCAACGATATTGGCAATCTCCGTTATCTTATATTGTTGGGTACTTAAAGTCAGTTATTATAGGGTACGCCTCCCAACTACTTTAATTGTTTGGTCGGCCATCCTACCAAGGTTGAAATGCCGTGATGAAATATCTCTGAAACAGTTAGATAAAGTTAGGATTCGTACAAAAATGGATGTGCATATATTGCCTTATCCTGAAATTTAAGAAAGTGCCGAACTGTTTAAAAAGTATGAACGTCAGTCAGATCTCGGTTATGGCGAAATGTTTAACATTATTCAAGGTGGACTGTATAAATGTTTGCAGTCCAATCTCATCTCAGAAATTGGCCCATGGCTGGCAGGTTTTTGACACGCGCTAGCCCCTCTAAAGTGTTTCCCTTTGACGGGACTCGCGCACACGTGCTAACCCATATTTGCGTATCTTGACATTGCCAACACGTATCTGCCTAACATTATATATATTCAATACATGTATGTCTTTTATACAGGGCGACGGTCAAATTTATTTTATAAACTATTTCTGATTCTCCGGAATATACTTATTTATATTTCCCATTGTTAGGAGTCAAGAATGTTCAATGACTGTTTTAAATATAAAATATACTGATACTGTACCAGTCAAATACTGTTTATATATTAATATTTTCGATTATCCGGAATATTGAATTATATATTGAACTGCCATTATTTCCTAATGTCCGGAATATTGAATATATGTGGAACTGACAATATTTCTGATTGTCCGGAATATAGAATTGTATGTTAAAATTCCAATATGTCCGATTTTCCGGAATATGGAGTTATATGTTGAACTGCCAATATTTCCGCTTGTTCGAAATCTGCCAAAATGTCGGATTGTCTGGAATATGTTATCAACTGCCAATATTTCCAATTGTCCGGAATTTACCAATATTTCCAATTGTCCTGAATTTGCCAATATGTCCGATTGTCTATAATATGTTATCAACTGTCAATATTTCCAATTGTCGGAATCTACCAATATGTCCGATTGTCCGGAATATGTTATCAACTGTCAATATTTCCAATTGTCTGGAATCTGCCAATATGTCCGATTGTCCGGAATATGTTATCAACTGTCAATATTTCCAATTGTCGGAATCTGCCAATATGTCCCATTGTCCGGAATATGTTATCCACTGTCAATATTTCCAATTGTCTGGAATCTGCCAATATGTCCGATTGTCTATAATATGTTATCAACTGCCAATATTTCCAATTGTCTGGAATCTGCCAATATGTCCGATTGTCTATAATATATTATCAACTGTCAATATTTCAAATTGTCTGGAATCTGCCAATATGTCCGATTGTCTATAATATATAACTGTCAATATTTCGAATTGTCGGAATCTGCCAATATGTCCGATTGTCCGGAATATTTTATCAACTGTCAATATGTCCAATTTCACTGAATATAATGAGTATAATTATGTTGACCTGACAATTCACTTAATTCATAATTAGTTATAATACTATATTAAACACATATAATCTGCCAATACATAAAATAGCCGTGGCCAATTTTGCCAAAAATAAATCTTCATAAAAGATAATTCCCATTCGTTCCATTTCTGTTTTAATAATCCCACTTATAATAATGTACTCCATCACTATTCTGTAAATACCACGCCTTGTTTTGTGAAGTCTATAGACACATATTCTGTTTGTGACACCTGCTTGACAAGGGAACGCTTGTCTGGACCTGTTCCGCCTAGATGGAGCTCAGCATATACCATCTCAGTCGTATCATTCTCTCGGCCAGGTGCAGTCTGTAAGACGTTACACAATTTGTATATAGTTGTATACTGAGCAAAATAAATTAAGCACATAAAATGCATGTGATTTCGATAGACGAGACACAAAGCCGTGCATGTTCGGGTCAATGATAAAATGACATAGATATGACCAATTATAATGCTACAAAGTCATTTGTAAACAAAGTTGGTGATAGAAATAAATCAAATATAATGGGAACACACTTTTATAGTCTATCGAAAATCGTTCTCATTTTAATGAAATGGAAGGTAATTTTAAAATTACAAAATTGGGAATGCTTTTGTTTTGAGTTTAACACTAGTTTTGTAAACACATTTCAGCGGTTTTTAAACAATCAATTCTTGTCAATGCCAAACATTGAATTTGTTCAAAGCAATACGTTTGCATAAAGAAATAAGTTGTTTTTAATATAGGGGATGTAATTCTGACACTTCTCTTAAAATAATAACATAACATAAATTTTTGAAAACCACAATTTCTAATATCTTCAAACAATTATATCAATGTTCATATGTTTAATATTATGTCCCTAAAATGTCGTGCTAAACGGGGTTTTTTCAGTATATATTGTTTTGTACATATTTTTAATAAGTATCCTCAGTTTAAGTGTTTCCTACAGTACGTGCATACAACTATGTATATTTATTTATTATTTAACATTTGATTCACAAACTGTCGGTGTTTATACAGTTATCCTCGCCGGTAGTGAATGACAAATATGCCTTTCATGGCAAATTGCATGAAGCGCATTAGTACCTTTGTAGTAAATTTGCCATTCAACCCCTGCGTTCAAACACCCATAAACGTCAAACATTTGCGGATCAATCTTCATATTTACATTATTGTCCCGTTGTTATAGTACCAACTAAAACAGTATGAGAGTGGACCTTTGGAAACGGCCGAACACGATTAATACGAAATATTGCAGTCTCGGTTTGATTGAGACTGTTCGTGAACGGTAGAGAAATATGCTTGCTACAGTTCACGCCCCCTAGCTCCGGGATGAGCAGAACTCAATAGTCATAAAAACCAATAGTACAGAATTGTAACCATCCCGAAGATGGCATGCATGTGGCGGTGGACATGCTATTTAACTGTCCAGCGACGTCTAACACAATTCTATGCCCCGAAGAGCGAAATAAACAAAATGGAATTTAGTTGGGCGTGCATTGTGAGGTCGGTCAAGATAAATTATTATACCAACTAAAACATGCCTTGGGGGGTTGGTCGTAATAAATGTGTTTTACTGAGGTACTGTGTATGCATGTGCAATTAGTTCAGCTTACTTAATAAGTGAAGTTTATTTGAAGTAAACGTTGTTTTTTGTTGTTGTTGCTTTTTTTTCAGAAAATAAATAGAAATCAAGTCAATGTAAACATATAGTTATAGATTCTGACATACACTCTCCGTTGTTTATATATTACAGTATACGTGAAAGGGACAGTAATGGAGAGATGTAAATTCAGAAAAGACGGGACAGTATCAGAAATATTAGCTCTGTTAAATTCAAACTCTTTAGCATAGGCAGTCTTAACCATAGTAGAAACATAAGGGCTACCACTGTTCTGTGTATCATCCAGATACCGAGTGTTATTAAACACTAAGATGTCATCTGCCTGAGTATCTGATGAAATACTCAACTTGAAATATCTTTCATTAGGTTATATTGTACATTAATAATGAACTTCGTCAAGAGAATGGGTATAAATAAATGTGTGTGATCTTGGTATGTTTGAAAACGCAAAAGCGTTTGTCTTTCTGGAAATCTTCTTCGATCTTACGTCGGAATGAACACTGTATAATACATACACGATCAAAAACAGACGTGGTACTGACGAAGTCTGTAATTAAAGAGTTGTCTACTAAAGGCATGTAGTGAAATAGTGGATTGTATGGTTAGAATAAACCCTATATTCTCATTGTTTATATTTTCAAAGTGAGAATATAAGACTTATATTCTCACTGCCGGAAAAAAATGGAACTACTTTTTTCTACATTTGCCGGAAAAAATGGAACTACTTTTTTCTACATTTGCTTATAACAGTCATAATTCGTGTCAAAGGTTATAACTATATTCTATGCGCACTAAATATATGTAAATCGCCTCACGCGCTGGCGTTACTGTATTTATCCGCGAATACGTTTAAGGGAAACTGTCGGAACGAAACGTATTTTCTGTTTGAAACAGTTTGGTAGAGTTGCATGATAAAAAGTATATAATAAATAGAATATTTGTTGGTTTGTCGTGAATATAGGATTTATTTTCATCTCGAAGTGAGAAAACTTATATTTTCACAAGTGCTTAAGAAAATAAATCCTATATTCACTCCAAACCAACAAATATCCTCTATGTATTTCAATACTTATTTGGATTTTAAAATGCATAAAGATTTTAAAATATAGACCTCCGAATAAAACGAAAATGTCCGTAAAATACGTTTTTTTTGTTATTCACTATAAAACTACACACCTGTGTTTCTTGTTCCGGCTGCTTCTGGGTAGGTTGTCCCTGTGGTTTTCGTATGACACTTGAATACTCAACCGGTTCTGGTAGGATCGCAGAAGAGGCACCCTTAAATAGATATTTATTTGTAGTTCCAGTAAGAGAAACATGTTTTCTGCAAAAGCCAAGCTTTGGGTAATTGTCCTGCATCAATATAAAAATCAATTTTCTTCGCTGTTCAAAAATGCATGCATGGACATTTTTCAAAATCTAAATGGTTAAAATCAGCGATATGTTTTTATGTGCTTATGCCTTGTTCTAATATCTACCTTTTTTACTTCATCTGGTTGATTTTGTTTAGATTGTCTCCGTGGCTTTGATGGGACGCTGACATACTCATTTGGTCCAGTTTTGTCAACAGCTTGGGCTTTTCGGAGCTTCATTGCAATAAGAACAAAACATACATAATGATACAATGTATATTTTAACATTATTTATCTATGCATTTTTGAATATATTTCAATAACCCTTAATCGTGTAAAATACTTGAAAAGTGAATCTGCATGTGGAAGAAATTTCACATTATTTTAAATTCGATATGCTTTCATTATTTAGAAGTCCAAAAGAATGTCTTGATGTACATGCTACTTGTTACCATACAGGATAAGTCTATCCACAAATCGTAATTATCCTGGACATACCACCAATTGTAAAACATTTAAAGTTACAGCAGTTTATAAAATAAATTAACGTCATTAACGTTTAAGTTCTTTATATGATGTAGAATGAAAAATAACTTATCTGACTATAAATAAATAAATCACCTGTTTAGATTCATTTAACAGTGGTCCTGACTGTCTCTGAGATTTTGGAATGACGCAGGCATACTCGACAGGTGTGTTGTGCTCTGTATCTTTATTCATTGTGGCGATGTTGTTATAAACGGGATCTGTAACGTAATGTGTGTTTTTTTATTAATATCTAAACTTGCAGACGTATACGTACAATAATCACATTTCTCATTACGAAACAGGATGCTTGAACAGTATTATTTTGCATCGCAGTAGTTAACGACGTTGCGTTGTAAACCTTCGCCTCACACCGCTGCTGGTTCGAATCCCACTGGGAGCTCGAATTGTAAGTGAGGAAGTGTCGATTCTTACGGATGACGGGAGTTGTACAGTACTGTTTCTACTCAGGAAAAATGGATGGTCTGCCTCCACCACAAATCGAGCGTCATATAATACCTTACATGTGTTGAAAATGATGTAAAACACCATACAAACAAAACAAACAAAGCATCGCAGTCAGGCTAATATAAACAATGCCCAGTACAACAATGATATAACAACTGCTGATACTCATTTTAGTTTGACGTTAATCTTTCAATATGTATGGATATTATATAATCTCAGTGTCCTGCATTCTGATTGACTGTTCCATAAACATTTGCGGCCTACTGAGGTCGTATGTATCGCCGCAAATGTCATCAGAAACAAATTAAATCAGTGAAAATAGTGCTGCTCAGCTTTTAAAACAACGAGCTATTATTTCTGCTTTCATCGCATTCCCTGGTTACAAGCAAACACGGTAGTTTCAAACGAGATCCTTTCGAACTAAAAGTAGTTGGTTATATGTACTGTTGTTGTTTATTCAGTTTTAATTAAATATAATAGTGTGGTCTTTTTTATGTTTCATTAATGCATATATCTAAATGCAAATGTTTTTGGTGGGGTTCGAAAACATTAAAGAGGTGTTGTTGTTATTGGCCTAGCCCACTCCAGTGTAATGTGTCAGTGACGCAATTAAACTACCCAGTACTGTCCCCAATACAATCTAGAGTGTTGATTAAGGTATTAAACTTCTATTTTTGTAACTTGAATGTCTCAAACACATGCATAGACAAGGTTTTATTTCGCACAGCAAAAAGTTACACATCTTACCATCTGCTGGTGGATTCACACTTCTGAAAATACAAAATCAAAATACAGTGTTGCTATATATACTCATATGCTATAAAACATACTAAATAACCGAATAAACAAGTCAACACGTGGACATGGCAATTGCCGAATGTACACATGAGGTGTCTGTTCTCGGTCTAACGTAACGGACGGAAACTCATAAACGATATGTTGTAAATCAGTTTACCATTGATATCATGAACGTGTTTTATTCATGTTTTATTTGTTATATGCACACTATGTAATGTTTAAGTAAAGGCATACGAATAGAGTAAATACACGACAGACGGTTGATTTTGACCCTTTCGCTGCCACAGACAAAGATATTGATTTTACGACCAGCGTAAACTGTACATCATGTGCAGGCTGATTAGGGTTTACAATGTTTGACATAGTAAAAGTACATATAAAAATCGAACAGGAAAAGTAGCATAAAAGGACGTCAGTCAACCTCAAACACACACAGAAACAAAGAATAACTTTAAAGATGAATAAAAAGCAAGATAAGACATCACAAACACAAAAGGGTTGGCAATACGGCTACCGCCTTGGAACGGTCAGTGGGAAAAAGGCCGCTGGGGGGTTTAAACCAGATTCTAGGGTGCACCAAACCTCACTCTTACCCTATTGTTATTCCCAAAAACGGGACAGTGTAAATAAAGATATCCCCGCCAGGTTATAATCTCTAACAAACAAGGCAACATTAATAGGCAATATAGGTAAAGAAAGATAAAAATATCGGACAGTGAAAGCACCATTCAAGGACGATAGTCAACCACAAAACACAAAAACAAACACGCAAACAGACAAACGAGAAGGCAAACGTAATAAAAAATGCAAACGACATTACAAAATCAAAAGGGTTGACAATAGGGCTACCGCCTTGGAACGGTCAGTGCCAACAAAGGCCACTGGTGGTTTAAACCGGTTCTAGGGTGCACCAAACCTCACACTTACCCTACTTTCATCTCATTAAAACAGGACAGTGTAAATAAAGAAATCCCCGCCATGATCTAATCTCTCACCAACAAGGCAGCATCAATAGGCAATATAAGTAAAACACAAATATGCTCGTGTAAATATAATACAAAAGACAATAGCCTAGAAAGCCACTTTGAAGGTACTCAATGACTTGGCAGAAGCCAGAACAACAAGAGAATAAACCATTAAGGGCACGACAAGAAAGATCATAGACAAACATCAAACGCCACCGTCCAAATGGGCTTTAGGTAGGCGTCATCATAGGGTCCACAGCATGTCCGGTCATCGTACAATTAAAAAAGAAAGCATAGTGGCGAACTGTTAAAGGGTCCACCACCAAGCATGCAGTACGTTGCAAAATGATAGGGTCATAACCTCTTTCGATAAACTTTTTAACAAGTTTAACAAAGATAGTATGAAAGTGATCATGACCAAGAATCTTACGAAGTTTATAAATCACATCACCATAGAACACTTAAATGATCATGTATATATAAGTAAGAATGTTTTCCATAACATTTTATTTATAAAATATCACCGAAAGGTTTGAATTCCAATTTTAGCAGACGACATTTGAAATTTTGCGGCGAAAGGGTTAACAGAAATAGGTAAAGAAAATAGTTAAAAGAAAGTTTAAATAAGGTGACTTTTGATGTTAGTCTACAGTCCTGTCTTGTCGTTCCCTCAATGGTTTATTCTCTTGTTGCTCTGGCTTCTTCTAAGTCATTGAATACCTTCTTTGTGTAGTTTTCTAGGCTATTGTTTTTCGTATTCATATAAACACGAGCATCTTTGTGTTTTACTTATATTGCCTATTAATGCTGCCTTGCTGGTTAGTTCATGGCGGGGATTTCTTTATTTACACTGTCCCGTTTTATTGGGCTGACAGTAGGATAAGTGTGAGGTTTGGTGCACCCTAGAACCTGGTTTAAACCCCCAGCGCCCTGTTTTGTCACTGACCGTTCCAAGGCGGTAGCCCTATTGTCAACCCTTGTGTGCTTGTGATGTCTTATTTGGCCTTTTATTCATTTTTAAATTTGTTCTTTGTTTCTGTGTGTGTTTGTGGTTGACTGTCGACCTTGAATGCTGCTTTTCCTGTTCGATTTTTATATCTGTATTAAATAAGGAATAGTCTACGGCATGTATATGACATAAACCCAAGGGTAAGTGTTACCAGGGAAACAACTTAAACTAAATGTAATACAAACGGTTGACGTGCTTCCACGTGGACTCGAACTGAACCGTTGTTGTTGGAACGTTTCGAATCTCTTCTTTTCTTCACTATATATATAGCAACTATAACCATCACTATCGCAATCAGTGTGATGGTGCATGTCAGTGCCGCTACAGTCCCAGCAGAACTGCCACCTGTGTCGGTGGTATAGGTGTCTGCACTTGGCTTTTCTGACTGACCTTAAAAAGAAAGAGTTTAAACGGATCAGAAGCCAGTTAGGATACATACGAAAATATGGTGTAGAAATTATAAACTTGATGCAATCACCAAGAAAATTAGAGAAAATGAAAATTTCAAACAGAGACAAATAACAGACACAAAGAAAGTCTGAGCTGAATTTCGTATATAAACATTTCCATCCATAAAAACATGTATTCATAAAAAGACATATTACTATAAACGAAAGTACAAAACCAATTATAAAACAAATTAACATAAAAATGAACAAGAAGGCATGTGGACGCTCTACTAGCTAAAGCTAAAGTTTGTGTTTAAGGGCCATAACTCTGTCAAACATCATTCAACCGGAACATGGCGCAAAAAGGCTTGGTACTGATCATCCCTGCCACGTTTCGCTGAAATCTGTTTTCAGGAGAACTAGTCTGTACAAAGTTAGTGTATTAAAACCTTTAAAGGGTCACAACTCTGTCAAAATTCATTCAACTGGAACACGGCGATGATATGCGCAACTAGGCTTGGTACTCATCATCTCCGCCAAGATTCGTATAAATCCGGCCAAAGGATCAGGAGAGCTAGTCGGGACAAAGTTTGTGTATTAAAACCTGTAAAGGACCATAACCCCGCCAAAAATCATTCGACCGGAACAAGGAATGATATGCACAACCAGGCTTGATACTGATCTTCCTTGCCAAGTTTCATTGAAATCCTGCCAGGGGTTCAGGATAACTAGTCCGGACAAAGATTGTGTATTAAAACCTTTAAAGGGCCATAACTCCGCCAAAAATCTTTCAACCGCAACACGGTGATGATATGCTCAACTAAGCGTGGTACCGATCATCCCTGAAAAGTTTCGTTGAAATCTAGACCAGGGTTTCAGTAGAACTAGTCCAGACAAAATGTGTGTTTTTAAACAGTTAAAGGGATATAAAAATCACTCAACCGGAACATGGCGACGATATGCACAACTAGACAAGGTACTGATCATCCCTAAACTGTTTCATTGAAATTCGGCAAAAGGTTCAGGAGAACTAGTCCAGACAATGTTTGTGTTTTAAAACCTTTAAACGGCCACAATTCGGCCAAATCATTCAACGAGAACACAGTCACAATATGTACAACTAGGCTTGGTACTGATAATCCCTGCAAAGTTTCGATGAAATCCGACAAAAAGAAAGTCCCGTCTTCACGAGGCATAATACAGGAACTTTGAACTAATGCAAGGGCCATAACTCCAGGGACACTAAGCCGATTTTGTTGGTTTCAAACTTGTCCAAGACTTCATTGATAGTAACAATCTAGGTAAAGTTTGAAAAAGATCGGATGGAAAATGAAGGCCCTATTGCCTTAACGAGGCAATTTTATAACAATTTTAACTAAATCAAACATCAAACTAAATCAAAGAAAATGTTATAAGTCCAACAGGAAGAGTAGCATGCACAGAATACAGTCACTCTAACAAGTATTACAACGCAAAGGTAATTCAAAAAGTATAACAAGGCCCATAACTCCACTGTTACTGGTCCGAACTGGCGCTGTCGTGTTAACGAGGCAAAAGTTAACGGATGGACGGACGACGGACAACTCGCCAGCCCGCCTTCGGCCAGTAGAGATAAAAACAGGTAAATAAATGACAACCGACGAGTTTTTACCAAATTAACTTTAAAAAACATAACATCACCAATTGCTTGAAGTGAAAAGAATCAGTTCTCAATTGTTTAGGAAAATGTTGGATACATCCTCATGTGTTTCTAATTATGTAGTTTTATATGGCTTAAGAATGGCATTTTAATGTATCGTATGCTAATTTCCGTATTTAGAGATTTTCCTTTGATGGGATGTACTTTTATTTACACTGTCAATTTGGACGCTGAAGACAGAATTATAGCGAGTTGTGTACACATAAAATCGATTTAAATTTAGGCTAACCAGTAGGCCGTATTGCCTTCTGGCCATTCCTAGTTGGTAACCCTCTATTCATCACTCTTTGTGTTGTGTATTGTCATGTTCTTTAAAAAGTATTTACTCATTTGATTTAGCTTTTGAAACAGTGCGGACATAAGATGCCATTTCTCCGGTTCTATAGGACCTTTTTTCTCATTATGTTTTTCAATCAATAATGAATGCATAACTTTAATATGTGTAACCTTTGTATAATACAAATGTATTCCATCAAGACCACTGTAACAATAAATTGCAAAATGATATTACCGTAACCCTAATATAATACTACAATATAAAAGTATTTTAAGAACACTTCTGCGACAAGGACTATCACAACTCGACTTATATGATGATGTGATTTACAAACTTCGTGACATCCTTGGACATGATCACTTATGAAAACGTTTGTTTCAAATGAGGTTATGACCCTATAATTTCAATAACGGCACAAATCTGGCGATAAACAGTAATAAAACAATTGTTTGGTTCGGTTTGTAACATTTGTAACAAGGTAAGAGTATATGTTGGTGGTCGATATGCAAAAGATGTTAAGGACTTTAATATTTATAATATTTGTATAACTAAAACAAGCTACTCCAGCAGGGCTGCCGAAACTTCGAAACACCTTTGCAACATTTTATTATCTTAACGCTGATCTATATTACTTTAAGAACTCTTCTGCGACAATCACAACCTGACTTCTATGGTGATGTGATTTACAAACTTCTTAAGATTCTTGGTCATGATCACATTCATACTATCTTTGTTAAACTTGTTAAAAGGTTTATCAAAAGAAGTTATGACCCTATCATTTTGTAACGTACTGCATGCTTGGTGGTGGACCCATTTACAGTTCGCCACTACGCTTTCCTCTTTAATTGTACGATGACCGGACAGGCTGTGGACCATATTATGATGCCTACCTAAAGCCCTATGGGATAATGGCGTTTGATGCTTGTCTGAGGTCTTGTCTTGTCGTGCCCTCAATGGTTTATTCTCTTGTTGCTCTGGCTTCTGCCAAGTCATCGAGTACCTTCATTGTGGCTTTATAGGCTTCTTTATTTTTGTATTTATATATACACGAGCATCTATGTGTTTTACTTATATTGCCTATTAATGCTGCCTTGCTGGTTAGAGAATATTTCATGACGAGGATTTCTTTATTTACACTGTCCCGTTTAGTTGGGATGACAGTAGGGTAAGTGTGAGGTTTGGTGCACCCTAGAACCTGATTTAAATCCCTAGCGGCCTTTTTTGCCACTGACCATTCCAAGGCGGTAGCCTTATTGTCAACCTTCTTTTTGTGTTTGTGATGTCGTATTTGACCTTTTATTTATTTGTCATGTTGTATTCTTTTGTAATGTTGTTCTTTGTTTCTGTGTGTGTTTGTGGTTGACTGTCGTCTTTGAATGCTACTTTTCCTGTTCGATTTTGTAATCCATATTTCTATGCTGATCTGATTTACAAACTTCGTTAGATCCTTGGACATAATCACTTTCATACAATCTTAATTAAACCTGTTAAAAAGTTTATCAAAAGAGGTTATGATCCTATCATTTTGCAACTCACTGCATGTTTAGTGGTGCACCCATTCACAGTTCGCCACTTTGCTTTCCTCTTTGATTGTGCGATGACCGGACAGATTGTGAACCTTACCTAAATCCTTATAGGATGGTAGCGTTTGATGTTTGTCTTTACTCTTGTCTTGTCGTACCCTTAACGGTTTATTCTCTTGTTGCTCTGGATTCAGCCAAGTCATTGAGTAAATCATCCCCGCCAAGATTCGTATAAATCGGGCCAAGGGATCAGGAGAACTAGTCGGGACAAAGTTTGTGCATTAAAACCTGTAAAGGACCATAACTCCGCCAAAAATCATTCGACCGGAACATTCATGATATGCACAACTAGGCTTGATACTGATTTTCCTTGCCAAGTTTCATTGAAATCCGGCCAGGGGTTCAGGATAACTAGTCCGGACAAAGATTGTGTATTAAAACCTTTAAAGGGTCATAACTCCGCCAAAAATCGTTCAACCGCAACACGGTGATGATATGCACAACTAAGCGTGGTACCGATCTTCTCTGAAAAGTTTCGTTGAAATCCAGACCAGGGCTTCAGGAGAACTAGTCCAGACAAAATGTGTGTATTTAAACAGTTAAAGGGATATAACTCCACAAAAAATCACTCAACCGGAACATGGCGACGATATGCACAACTAGACAAGGTACTGATCATCCCTAAAAAGTTTCGCTGAAATCCGGCAATGCAAGTTTAGTGGTGCGCCCATTCACAGTTCGCCACTATGCTTTCCTCTTTGATTGTGCGATGACCGGACAGATTGTGGACCCTATTATGACGTCTACCTAAATCCTTATTGGACGGTAGCGTTTGATGTTTGTCTTTAATCTTGTCTTGTCGTACCCTTAACGGTTTATTCTCTTGTTGCTCTGGATTCTCCAAGTCATTGAGTACTTACTTGTGACTTTCTAGGCTTTATGTGTTTTACTTATATTGCCTATTATGCTGCCTTTTTTGTTAGAGAATATAACCTGGTCTGGATTTCTTTATTAGTGTAAGAGTCAGATTTGGTACACCCTAGAACCTGGTTTAAAGCTCCAGCGACCTTTTTTGCCACTGACCGTTCCAAGGCGATAGCCCTATTGTTTTGCGATGTCTTATTTTGCCTTTTAAAGCTGTTCTTTGTTTCTGTATGTACTTGTGATTGACTGTCGTCCTTGAATGCTACATTTCCTGTTCGAATTTTATACCTACCTTAACCGGACGCAGACGACGATCCGGTGATGACGGTAGCTCTTCTCTTTTCTTCGTAAAAGTTGAGCTAATAACCTATACGTAACTATTATATATATTTGAAACATGCACAATTTGACGTACACAGTGGACGATTGATATTCGATATCAGATGTGAATTAAAACAGAGCACATGTACAGCTCAACTGATTTACAATCGAAGTATTTGACCTCAAAGGCAACTTAAATGAGAAAAATGGTCCCCTAGATATCACAGCACCCAAACGCAATGGCACCGTAGGTCTGCACTTTAACACAAACTAAAGCAAATATCAAATGAGCATAGACAGTCAATCAACCGGACAAAACACAACATAACGAGTGAGGAAGACAGTGTTAAATAGAAACAAATACTACGTAACTTTACAACTACTTTGAAATACTCTTTCAAAACCAACATTGATGATAACAGTAGTAAGTCCAATTGTAAACATTAAGAAGAATCAATTCGTGCAATTATTTGAAGAAAACAAAACACACTTAATTTGATTTAATTTTAAAAAGTCGTTATTATGATACTAAATATAATTTAGTTGGAAGTTTGGAAAGAGCGAACCAAATGATCTTACTCTTCACCAGTAATTGTACCGTCATGTTCTTTTCCAACCCAATTCCATTCTGTGCTGAACATGTGTAGACCCCAGCATCGGCGTTTGACACACGGCGAATGTTCAGAGAAAGTGTATTGGACTTTCCTTGTTCTGGGTTAAATAGGATAGAAATAGAGATTAACCAGTATGCATATTATAATGATATTGTATTCAGTAGTTCTAGATTATTTATGAATAAGTGAATGATTAAAACAAAGAAAGGCCCATGACAGTTTGGAGCTTTTGTCCTAACACTAAGAACTTCATCAGCAGTATGATCTCCTCTCTATTTACCAAAAACGATTACAACAATATTACTAATATAAGTTTCTACCAGTTTTAGACGAGTTTTAGTTTGTAATTGACCTATGAACAAAGAAAGTGCCTTTCACCTTTTTGTCAATGACTATGCATAACGCAAAATAAACATAAAGAAATAAACAAGTTATATGGACATTTAAGTTTTCAGATGGACAGACTAACGCAAGCGAGTAGGCACGGATGGTTGTCCACTATAACTATATCCCATGCCAAAGGCGGAACGAGATATAAAATATTTTCTGCGCCATTCCTGTATGTGCAATTATATAACATGTCCCTGACTTCACCACCCTTTCTTTTGTTTTTTTGTCTCGTTCATTGTTTTATATCAACTCCTTGTTTGCAGTACAGTGCGGCCCTACGATGCCATTGCGTTCGGACGCTGTGGTTTCTATAGGAACCTATATCTCATTTTTGCTGTCAATGAATCGTCAATGATTAAGCTCGTTTCAAAGAAGAATACGGCTGTCTGCGTATAAAGCAGCAGGTAAATGATAGACGTCCATTCGCGATACGCTATACTCTTATATCAGTGTTATTAAACGAGAATGAGTATAACATCTTTTCATAATTCACCTAAAATAATAATAATAATAATAATAATAATAATAATAACAATAATAACAATGATAATAATAATAATAATAATAATAATAATGATAATAATATATAATAATAATAACAATAATAATAACAATAATAATAATGATAATAATAATAATATTAATAATTAGTAATAATAATAATAATAATAATAATAGCAATACCTTTACTGTGAATATTTCCAGATGTGTTGTACCACGTGATTACTGACGTAGGGTTGCTATCGACGCTACAAGGAACAGTGATATCATCACCTTCATAGGCAGTGAATTGTGGTCCAGGTGTGATTGAAATTATCGGCATATCTATGTAATAAACATAAGGGACGCTTGCTTCATTTTCAATTTAAGACAATGTTGAAATACTTTAATATTTGTTGATAAATTAGGAATGTTGCGGACATGTTTTATAAATCAGTGAGCGATTAAATACAATACAATGTTACTCTAAGTTATATAACTTACAACTTTTTTATGTGTTTGAATTTGCCGAAGACTTGAGTCTTATTCAGTATAATATTACAATTTGAACATTTAGATTTGTTTCGATACTGAAAATGCAAGAATCAGATACAGTGCTTAGTGTGGTTGATTGCATATATGTCGATTTTCGCTATTAAAGCAAAATATTGTTTGGATGAAGTACCGTTATCTTGCACTTTCTGAACATTGCTTTCATTTTCGTCATCATACTAAAGTATATATAAGCAGTAACTTCAGTTGCACTATATTATAACAACGTAGTCCATACTAGACAAATAGTCTTGTGTTTTATAAGACAAACAGTTCAATAGGAAACAGTTCAATAGGAAAACAAATACACTGTCTAGTACGAAACACGGTGTCGCGTTGTTTTAACACAGTGTAGATTTGACAAGATGGCGGACGAGCACGTTTGTAAAAGGTATGTGTCGTTTAAATGTAGCCGGTTCCTAATCCTGACACAAGCAACAAGGATGTCACAGATGCAATGTGCTACGAAGACGATTATGTTAAATATAAGTGTTATTATATATTGTGCTATGATTAAAGGGAATGTAGCGACACAGCCAAACAATATTTATCATTCAGAGTTCTGAAAAAACTTGAAAAAGGGTGAAAGAATTATCAAAATCGGAAGATAAACAAAGATGATATGATCATGTGAAGGTCCTGTTGAAATGGATATGGCAGCCGCCATTTTAAGAGCTATGACATCAAAGTTCTAAATGACCATATATGCAATATTCATAAATATGAAAAATTTCTGATTTATAGGGGAAAAAATATGGCAACTGTATGAAAAATATGTATACTTAATGGTTATAATGTTTCATATGACCAGTAAAGGATTTTACATTAAGTTTCAGTGATTTTCTTTGCTTTAAATGCTATTTATCCATATTCCATATATGGTAATTGGAACTATGATGTCATAGTTTTGAAAATGGTGGCTCCCATATCTGTTTTAGAACAACCTTCAAATGGTCATATCTGTTTTGTTTATCATCCGATTTTGATCATTTTTTCACCGTTTTCCAAGATTTTCAAAACTATCAATAAAAGAGCTGTTTGGCTGTGTTGCTACATTTCTATTAATAAAAATCCTATATTTCCATAACGTTATTTATGAGTAAAATTAGACTTTTACTTACAGACAATAACGTTCGCATGAAGCACATAATATTACACTACACAGTGTCTAAATTTGAATGCTACACAGTGTTTAAACAGGCAGAAAGTGATGAAGTCGACACCGTGTTGTCAACAAAATGCATGCGCTCTACACCGTGTAAATGGTGTTATTTTCAAATACATAATACGCCTCAGTGGGAAACTTTTCAGAGCAATAGACTATTTCTATTCCTGAGATAAACATTATCTTATTTTTATATCGTACATGTAATAAAATGTTTTCAATTTATCAGAAGAAGCAAATATAGCGACCGTCCTTCGCTCCGATTTTTCAAAGCAAGACAATCGTCGGTTTTATACATAGTGTATTGGCTTAAAATGAGAGAAAACGATTATTGAAGAGCTGCCGTGTTGGAGTAAAACATCAGTGTACACACTGGTTCGGCTTGAATGTTAATCAAGTACCAAATAAATTAAATATAGCTACATTTAAACGACATCTCCCTTTCTCAAACGTGCTCCTCCACCATCTTGTCAAATCTACACTGTGTTCAAAAAACGCGACACCGTGTTTCGTACTGGACAGTGAAAGAGTTAATATGGTAATAATTCCGTTCGAAGATAATTTCGTGGTTTATATCATTTATAAACATTTATAAACAGGTTTTGCATTGCTGTTCAACGCCCATATGACGACCACTGTTACTAAGAATATGGAAATATGTATACACGTGTATATAAGTCTGTACTTGACTTGTCCAAAGCAGAAGCATAACGTAAACCCCGTTAAGTTTTATAAGTACGAACATCAAATATAACGAAATCAATGTGTATATGGTAATTACGACAGGTATTGACAACATTTGGAAAATGTGCATAGCTCACTTACATGTGATGTTTACTCTATAGACTGCTGTCAAGTCAAGTTGTGGATACTCAGCGTTGCTCACAGCGCATATGATGTCTCTTCTGTTATCCTTATGAGTCAGACTTAGGGTCATTGCCTTTTCAAATATATACATTTACAACGATACATATGTTAATACAGTCTGCAGCCTGAAGGTAACAATACTCTCAAAATCAGAAAAACGGTCCTAATGAAAGCATAGCAATCAAACGCAATGGCATCGTAGTTCTGCATTGCAACACAAACCGAAATACGAGCATATTATAAATGTCAATAAAAATGTCAATAAAAATGACATACGCAACATAAAGAATGATGAAGACAGGTTTACCTATTCGGCTCAAATCATATATTTAAATCAAAAAAGAAATATGTCTGACTTCTTGAATCAAGGTTTAAATTTACAGATAATGACCTAAATTGATCAAAGTACACCTGATACATACCGGCCTATGTTAATTGTTACACTGAATGTACGTCTGAGTACATGTGCTTTGTTTTCCACAAACAACTAGTATATTATTGTGTTGATATGTTGTTTAACTTAATCGATACAATCATCTTGAAAAATTAGTAGTCAAGAGGGCTGATATTATATGTTTAAGGCAAAATTTTGGATCCATAGGTGAGAATTTAGTTTAGGTAAAGAAAAGAATAAAAAGACGGGGCATATTGCTGGTTCCCTAGGCTACCATTCCTGAAACATTTAGTTACATATAAAGAAATCCCTCATTTTGGAGAAGTAGAGATGGGAGTATGAGAATTGGGTCTTCTGATAATGCCTAGTTGTGAACGTTTGACATTGGTCACCCTCAGTGGTGCAACCTTAATATTACTTGTAGAGTCCTTTGAGATACTTGCGACCCATTTTCAGTTAACATTAATGGGTTACATATCACGCACATCCATATAATGGCCAAAATTGTAATGATCAGACAACAAAATACCTGCTGTTGACATATGACTCCTCCGTGTGACCTTGACCATGATGATAGATATTTGCGATTTTTTGAAACTTCTAGAATAAACGAACATACGAACGGACTGATGGACCATCGTTTGAAGCATTTTGTGGATTATTTTATTTTAATAATAGTGTTAAGTTTAATTAGAAAATCTTAATTGTTATGGGTTAAGCTTGTATACACCTTATCCTAATCCTATATATAATCCATTTCAATATATTGTCCAGAAAATTGACGGACCACCTTATTAGGGATATTATCCAACTTTGAATACCTTTTTGTATTTTGTCGCTTCGAAACCCTGTACGACTGGTTTTAATCAATTTCTAAAATGACACTTTAGGGAATTCCTCTTCAACCCGGATATTCACAATGGGACTAGGTTGGACTAACAACAACAACCAAAACACACCTACAAAACAACCATCAATTACAAGGAAAATAGAAGCAAAACATGCGACAATAGGGAAACGGCCTTTGAACGGTCAGTGGCAAAACGATCGCTGGGGGTTTAAACCAGATTTTAGGGTGCACCAAACCTCACTCTTACCGTATTTTATCCCAATAAAACGAGACTATTCCGACTATATTCTCTAACAAACCACCTTGGAACTTGGAACGGTCAGTGGCAAAAGGTTCGCTTCGTGTTTAAGCCAGGTTCTAAGGTGTACCAAAAACCTCATTCTCACTCTATAGGCATCACAGTTATAACAGTTTATAACAATAACTAAACCAAATTAGAAATATGCACATTTTTAATTGAAAATTTAAATAAATGTAACCTATTTATTTCCTAAAACAAAGCAACGCTTTTGGACATTAGGTCGTTTCAAGAACAGTATGACTGGACAATGTGTGACAATAGATAACACAACAATAACAACTACTACTACAGCTAAAACAACAACTGAAATATCAACACCAACATGGTTATCTTCAATAACAACATCTACGACAACAATGACAACAAAACCTTTTTCATTCTGTCGTTGAATTAAACATATTTAACAGCAAATTGAAGATATTTGTAACTAGGTTGTGATTACTTAACGAGATAAGTAGATCATTGTAATGAATACAAATTCCTGTCGATGTATTACAAAAATTGAAACATTTACCTGTGTGAGCGTCCATCCTTTCAAGTCTCCCTTCTTAAAACTTAGCTCGGATTGCTTTCTTTGAACTTTCTTCAGTCCCCTCCATTCAATAGTGCTGTTTGGATTTGACTGACCAACGATACACTGTAGTGTCATCTTGATGTCTCCGGAATAGTTTGATACCTTGCCGATCTCCACAATGTCCACAGTCAATGGTGGGACTATAACATGATAAAAAATAGTAATAATATAACATATTACTTTGCAATTGTTGTAATTGCTAAGTAGATTCGTAACTTCTGTCGGTGTTGATTAAAAACCTGATAAAAAGCATTGTAAAACTACTACAGTGATTAAACGTCAATGTTTTAGCTGCGTTTGTCAAACAAACATTTTTTCTTAGAATAACATCACAAACCCCTCGAGACGCATGCGTTTACTACTTACATATATTTATACAGTACTTACAAAATACATCCATTAAACGGTCATCTGAATCAAGTCTTGTGATTTCAGCATGCTTCGAAGTGCATATGAGCTTTCCACCATTGTCATATCTGGATACGTTCATCACAAACGTAGAGTCCACTCTAAAGGTGTTGTCACTTGCACTGAATGCCGGCGTGTTTGGGAAGTCGACGAACGTGTTGTTGTACACAAACGACATAGTCGGTGCTGGCCGCCCACCAGAACTCATACATCTGATACTTGCCAACGATCCCTCTCGTAATGCCGGGCTACTTTGAATAACTGGTTTGTTTGGTTTCCCTAAAATACAGCCCACATTGTGTTAGCATTAGACATACCCTGTTTAATAGAACGTAGTCACATGCACCATTGACAAGACTGTGCTACACTGTATTTATTTTGCTGAGAAAAAGTCGAACTTAGCTAGCATTGTTGTAATAAAACATAGCGTGATTCCAACCCTAAAAGTTCTCTTTTGATAACACTTGGTTTTCTAATCACCGATGTTGATGTTTTAAGACGCAGGTTTTCTATTTTGTTTTATATATTAAAGAATAATAAAACGATAATTCAAATTAAATGGAAACCGATCGAAAGAATGCTATTATTGTTTCATTAATTAAGATCCTGTCTTTTTTTCTTCAATAAATAGATAGAAGTAAGAACTACGAACAATATATAAATCAATTGTTTTATGTTTTATGTACACTGAATATGCAACTGAGGCACATAATGATGGTATTACTCGTATTTGGATTGGCACCTATTATTCTTCCAGATCCTTCCACATCCTTTAATCCCAAGTATGCACATTTCTATCACAAAAAATGTCTGTAAGTTTAACGTATAAATGTTCCTAACAGACTGCTTCATGTATGTTTACATATGAATAGCAACTTCATACGATTTTTTTCATATCTTTAAAAATATTGGGAATATCTGTGAACGACGAAAATAGTATACTTGAGATGAAGTCTAAGAATAGCTTGTGAATTCCGGGCCTGGTTTTTTACATAAATTAATTACATATTTTAAAGACAGATGTTTAAAGTTTTTCACCTGGGAAAAATACATATTTTATTTAAAACAGGTTATATACAAAGGGACTGTAAACAGTTTATACGTTCACATATTAAAGAAGACAAATTCTATTTTGTATGTTTTTTAACATCAATTTCGAAAAGGATGCTTCTCCCTCTTCGTTTACTGAATACTAGTGTTGTTCATGCTATGGAGAAGGCATCAAAGTATTAAAAGCTGGTTCTTGCATAACATTCAGCGATGTTGTAATATGCATTGTTTGCATGGGACGCATCTGTACTTTGCACAAAACTATATGAAGTGCATTTGTTTATTACGCGGGAATATCGTAAGATAGTGAATGATACTAATATCAATGGGTTTGTAAAAAATATTAAATATATATTTGAGGTCACGTTGGGGTGGGATGAACATATTATATATTCTGCTAGAACAAATTGTTATACATTGTTTTCCATTTTAATTGCAAACCTTCCCTTGATTTGTTAATAAGAATAGGTATGCACTTACCGGGTTAAGAGTCTCCGTTTATAACAAGTATAAAGCTAGAATTGAAAGAAATGTGATAAACTTACGAAACAGGTAAAGTTTAACGCTGGTTACAAGAGGAACGTCCAGAGCCTTGTTCTTAACCGTACAGCGAAACGTTGTGTTTTCGTCATCAACGGTTGGAGTAAAACTGACTGTTCCCACATTGTGTTGTCCAAATAATGTGAAGGAATCAAGTTTTATATTGTTTTGATATATATTCATTTCTAGAGGCCGAGAGCCATAATATGAGTTGCACGTGATCGTTTGATATTGACCAATGATTGCAGGTAGACAGTTCTCACAATTGCTAAACGTCTGTAGGTTGGAAAATGTCGGCTGGCTCGGTGGAGAAACAACTGTAAAAAAAAATGTTTAATTGTTCATGTGTTTAATTTTTCATTTAAAATGCGTTTATTTATATTTCGAATAAGCTTTTTGTACGATACGCATCTGTACTTTGCACAAAACTATATGAAGTGCATTTCTTTATTACGCGGGATTATCGTAAGATAGTGAATGAACCTGACAAAATCCCTTTAGATGAACGAACGTGTCAGTTATGTAACACCACAGAAGATGAATTTCATTTTGTTTACATTGTCCACTATATCATGAACTATGCAAAAGTTTACATAAAAATATTATTTGACACGTCCAAATATTCCAAAATTCAAAGAATTGAAAGGTAAATTAAAATCTGTCAGACATCTAGCATTTTTTGTTTTTAAAAGTTTTCAAAAACGAAATGAAACATTTTACTTCCGATAAGATAAACATATCTCCTCCTAAGAGGAATCAGTATAACGATTACGAGTATATAACATGACCAAAGGCTTAAGCTAAACATATTTAAATTATACAAAGATATATTTGCATTATGTCCCAATTGACTATCATTGGCAAGTATGAATAGATTAACCATATTGTAAAGTGTGTACTGATGAACCTTTTGGTTTATATAGAGATAATTTAACTGCTGGAATCGATTATATGGAAATCCTTCATGAGATGGTAGGCGTGTGGTTCTTTTCACGAACGAGCGTATGAGAGTAAGTGCAAAAATAAAACACGTCTACCATCGAGTGAAGGATTTCCCTATAATTATAATCGAAGCCAGTTAAATAAACTATTTATCACATGTATGATATTCGCTTTATTGAACGTTATCGACAGATGATGTTGACGTCAGCAACATTTTATTGACGTCATGACTCAGCGTCACAGTTAGTTGTTTTTCTGTTCGGAGTAAGTAATATAATAGGATTATTACTAAAGTAACGTGTTCTGGAAGTTTGTATCACCTCGAGTTGGTAAATGCCAGATCAAGGATCTCACGAGATGCGGAGCCTCGAGTGTGATCCTGATCTGGCATTTACCTACGAGAGGTGATACAAACTTCCAGAACACGTTACTCTAGTAATGATCCTTTTATTATATACCTCTTACACATCATTAGCATAGAAATATTTGCATTGCTATTGCATACACATTAAGTGCAGCGGGAAAATGTATGTAGTTTTAAGGTGTTGCTGTTGATTGGTCTCACCTACTTGTTTTGTTGTATGACGTAACGTCGTCTTGACGTTCTCGCGCATAGTGGCGTAAAACTTGCTTGAATCATTGGAAAAACCGCTGTTCTATTTTTAGTAAGATAGTGATATTAATTCTATTTTTAGTAGCATAGTGATAACCTGTAGTGTGATACAGGTTGTTGTATTCCATTGTAAGAAAATGAAGGTACTATGTATATATTATTGATAGGTATATAATAAATAAATATATTACATATTTGTCTGTGATTTGTATAGAAATACTGGGAATAGAAAAGCTATAATCTCCCAGTGGGAGATATTTCATATGTCCCAGTACGGAACATTGCTCGGCCTTTTCCGTCAGTGGCGGGAATGCCAAATGACGTTCTGATTGTTTTACGGACGTCTTCGTCAGATTCCGCCACTAGGAAATAACGATTACGGAAATTAACGAAGAGTTCCGGTTCCACTTGTTTTGTTTGTATGACGTAACGTCGTCTTAGATGACGTAACGTCGTCTTGGCGTTCTCGTGCAAACTTGTGTAAAAAGGCGTGAATCATTAGAAATATTAATAAAATATCATTTTAAATTATGTAATATATAGTTTAATAACCAGTGTTTTTGAGATACTGAAAATATCTCCCTCGGTAGAGAAATGGCCCCGCTATAAGAACTCGCGCTCCGCACTCTTTCTTATATCGGGACCATTTCTCTACCTCGGGAGATATTTCCCGTTATCTCAAAAACACTGGTCATTAAACTCTATTTAGCGATTATGAATATTCTTTCACTGAGAAATCCCAATTTTGTAGCCATAGAAATGTAATAAAAAGGGTTTTAATGATAGAAATTACGCATTGTTTTATGAGTATAAAATAACACTAATGTCTGTCAAATGTAACATATTTGAAATAATTTAAAGCCAGGTTATGATTATTTTAACCCTTAACGGAAATGATCCTGACTTTACCATAGAACCTGGTTTAAACACCCAACGGTCTGTTTTTCCACTGACCGTTCCAGTAGCCCTATTGTCAACCCTTTATGTTTGTGATTTCATCTTACCTTTTATTCATCTTTGTAATTATTGTGTTTTTTCTATGCGTGCTTTTGGTTGACTGTGATCCTTGAATGCTAAATTTCCTGTTCGACTTTTATATCTACTTTTATTTCGCGTGTAATTGTGTAGTTTACATCAGATCATATTTATAAATGCATTAATTGGATCACCTGATTTTGAAATCAGTTTTCCCTATTTATGTATGCTAATTTATATATATATGACATGTTTGTTTTAGTAAACAATAACTGTACTGTACAATGAGCAGTTGGCATTTTCTATCTATCGCAAAAGGGGCATTTTTTCTTAGGATTATTATTGTAAGAAATAGAAAACATTAAGGTGGTATATACGACTTCCGTAAACTATGTTATCTGTTTTATTTTACGTTTAAAAAAACATAGTCTGGCTTTAAATACAAGAATAAGCATATCTATAGGTTTCATACTGATTTGTAACTTCAGATTTAGTTCCAGGAGAATATATACACAAGCAAACGCAGTCAGGTTAAAAGTTAAGGTCATTATACAAACATATTCAATGATTGGTTGATTGATTGAATTGGATTTTATAGTCGCACCAACAGCTAAGGTCATATGGCGACTTTGCAGCTTCCATTGGTGGAGGAAGACCCCTCCGGGCAATTTTCGTGCACGGGCGGGCACCTGGGTAGAACCACCGACGTTCCGCAATATTCATTGAACCTATCAGTGAATACTAACCGACTGTAAGCTCGACAGCGTTGGAGACGACATTGTTATCACAAGTAACTCGGTACCTTCCTGCGTCACTAGTTTTACTTGATATCTTCAGAACGAAGCGGCTACGATCGTCATTCCGTGTCTCTTCAAACTTAGGATCATGTTTATCAATCGTAGTAAAGGTACCACTAACTTCGTGCTGCCAGAAAAATGTTTGTTCAAAAGCTGGTTGGAATAACAGTTGAAAGACTGACCCGCTTGTTTGGTTGTTCGTTACAATTTGAAGATATCCGCACGTAGTCGTACCTTACCATGAAAAACATAATTACATGTTTATTCTCAACCAATTAATAAAATATAAACAAAGAAAACTTGCTTAATATGTTTATGAAAAAACATATTAGAAGTTTCGTAGACATAAGTTATGAGAACATGTTTGGATATACAGATGAAAATAAAAGTAAAAATAAAAGTATCAGAGCACGACCCGAAGACGTTGATCGTGGACTTTTTTCAGAGTTGTGGTGACTGTTACTTACTGTAGTGAATCGATGACAATTTCCATTGATACTCGAAAGTGGTATCAAAGTTATCATGTCCAATGGTGCTTTTTACTTTTACCTTTGACCACTACATCCAAAGCAATTATTATAATGCTGGAGATGTCTTCGGATGGAACACATGTTTAATATTTTGTACTAGAAAACTAGAGAAGATATTTAAGAGAAATCGAGTAAGTAATATTTAGGCAATCTCGCCAACAATAGTCAAATTTAAAGTATGTACACCGTTTCTAAACCTACTGACGCCCAGGTATATATACTGAAGCGAAAAAGAAACGCAACTCCGGAATTTCCGCTATATATATATTGTATATACTGCACACTTAATTCCACATAATATTCCAAAGAAATCCCAAGATGTTTTGTAAAATAAAAAAGATACAGTTAGTTAGAAAAAGGACACAACTGTGATGTTGTAGACGTTTCAATCACAGTACACTTTGTAACAAGAAATTCATGAATGTTGAAGTTCCCCTTTGAACAATTTAGCCATTTCTGTACTGCATTTAACGTAAAGAGTTTGCAAAACTGTGCATCCTACGTTTGAGCCAAACGCGTACTCTGTCAGTAATGAAACTTTGAAGGAATACTATTTGCTGTGTTATGTGTTGTTTCAGTCTTTTTTTTCTGAAAGGAAAAGTCTTACGTAGCCATGTACCTTTCGATTAACAGCACCATTTTGTACATACAATATATAGCGAAAATTCCCGAGTTGCGTTTCTTTTTCGTTTCAGTATATATAAATTACATATTTGAAAATCCAAGCCACGCCAAACCTCAAAACTTGAGCGTCGAATTAAGCATGAATTAAGAGTTACCAATTCATAATTCATTTTACGCATATAGCCAATCACGGGTATTTTAAGTATCCCTGAATAAACCTATGCTTTTAAGGACATTTCCTACAGTTGTTTATGCGCATATTTTTCGCGCATGCCCATCTAAGACTCTATATGTGCATAAATAACATACTTTATCAAACTTTTATATATTTTTCACTGGATTTCATTATTATGAAAATAATTAACTGTTTAGATAATGAATATATTTGTTGATACACAAAAAAATCAATTAAAGTGTCAGAATTTTTAAACAGACCACGTACGGCGAGATTTATTGGTTTAGCCGCTATAACATTTTCATACTAAACGGTTTTTCGAACGTAAAACCAGGTTTATCGAATACTATACAATTATGGACTTTTCAGCTGTTATACATGATGTGATATGCACCAAAAAAATCATTATTGACCGAGGCGATAGCCGAGGTCAATTATGATTTTTTGGTGCATATCAACATCATGTATAACAGCTGAAAAGTCCATAACTGTTTTATTATATAACCCTCAATTTACAATTATATAAAACAGGTCAATATCAAAAAAACAATTATATAAAACAGGTCAATATCAAAAAAACAGGTCAATATCAAAAAAACAGGTCAATATCGCTAGATATTTTTTCTAAAAAATTACTTTTTAGCCAATGAAAACGCGTCTATTTATAGGTTATATAATAATAACTGATATTTTCGAGAGAAAACATAGGATAAAGGTGAACCCATGTTTACCTTCGATAAACTAGGTTTCTCGATTGAACTAAGAATTTCGGTCGTTATCCTAAGTTCACGAGCGTGAACCTATGTTTACGGGCGTGAACCTCGGTTGACGAGCGTGAACCATAGTTTACGAACGTGAACCTATGTTTACGACCGTGAACTTTGAACTATTTGCTACTACAGACGTTTTGGAGGTTTACTACCGTGAACATGGGTTTACGACCGTGAACATAGGTTCACGCTCGTGAACATAGGATAACGACCGAAAATCATAGATTTGTTCGAGAAACCTAGTTTATCGAACGTAAACCTAGGTTCACGTTCGTAAACTATGGTTCACGCTTGTAAACCCAAGTTCACGGTCGTAAACATAGGTTCATGTTCGTAAACTATGGTTCACGGTCGTAAACATAGGTTCACGGTCGTAAACCTAGGTCCATGTCCGTAAACTATGGTTCACGATCGTAAACCTAGGTTCACGCTCGTAAACTATAGTTCACGTTCGTAAACTATGGTTCACGGTCGTGATTGTCTATGCTCGTAAATCACAGATACCGGTCCGAAAGCATAGTTACAAGTCGATAAACCCGGTACGAGCGTAAACTATAGTTCACGGTTGTAAACATAGGTTTACGTCCGTAAACTATGGTTCACGCTCGAAAACATAGGTTCACGTTCGTAAACTATGGTTCACGGCCGTAAACTATGGTTCACGTTCGTAAACTATAGTTCACGGTCGTAAACATAGGTTCACGGTCGTAAACATATGTTCACGATCGTGAACCCATGTTCACGCCCGAAATTCATAATTGTTTTGATAATCCTAGTATATCGACCGTAAACCATGGTGACCGTAAACCATGGTTTACGTTCGATAAACTAGGTTTCTCGATTGAACTATGAATTTCGGTCGTTATCCTATGTTTACGAGCGTGAACCGGGGTTCACGAGCGTGAACCATAGTTTACGAATGTAAACCTATGTTTACGACCGTGAACTTGGGTTTACGAGCGTAAACCTACGTTTACGAGCGTGAACTATGGTTTACGGACGTTATCCTATGTTTTCGCTCGAAAGTATATGTTAACATGCTTTTACCTAGTGTATCGATCGTTAATCCTAGTTTTTCGACCGTAAACCTGGGTTCACGTAATTATTGGACAATTGGCTTGCCATAAACGCATATATGTTTGCCAGAAAGGTAAACATTAACTTAAAACATTAAATACTACTGACTTGATGACTGTATACTAATTTTACATATGTGGAATCCATTTAAATAAAAACAAGAAGTACACGATATTTGCTTCTACAGACGTTTTGGAGGGAAAAGTTGTTAATAGGAAAAATATTTTTTCTCGAAATGTCTCTTTTTCTCACCAAAATCTTCCATTTTTTCAAAGGCAATAGGTGCAAGGCAATAAAGGTAATATTCCCCTTTATTTTTACATATATAATCCATTTTTTCTTCATATATACATATAATAACGTATACACTGAGCTTGAAAAAAATAATGCAATTCGGTGTGATTTGTGTTACTGAAATTCTTGTTGTTGTTGTTGTTTTGCCTCATATAGGTTGTACTGAAATTATAGGAAAATGGAATGTTGGTCATATTTTATCTTAAGATATCTTAGAAACCAAGTAGATGACATATTATGTTTTAAGCTGAAAAATGCCTAGGATAGACCATATTAGCTATGTACCAAATCTTAAAAAACAATCCATCAAATAAATTGTAAAAATTGTAAGTCCTTAATCGGCACATATACATTATTTGATGACCTGAACATCTGGATAGGGTATGAATATACAATTATATTTGGCGGGTTAGTGCCTTTTATGGAAATGCAGATTTTTTATCAAATATAAGGTGGTCACCTCAATTTAAACCAGTTTTCAAACAAACGTTTAAGACTGAAAGAGTTACTGATACGCGAATTTTACAAACTATATCAGTATACTTTCTGATAAGGTATTTGAAATTCTTTTTTATTTGAAAGCACAATGAACGATGTTTTAAAATAATGTTTTATAACATTTATAAATGCATGGATAATAGTCTGTGGCGTTTTAAGAACGGGATATTTAATTCCTCACAAATGAGCAAACCACCTTACCGGTCGGAATCACGTTCAGCAATACCGTCTGACTAGAATCGCTGGCGGTACATCGTATGTAATATATCCCAATGTCACCTAGTGACAAATGGCTTATTCTTAGAACATAACGGTTTCCGCTTGATCCTGAATCAACTGTATACCGAGTTCCCCGGGAGGGAGACAATAAAGTAGACACAGCATCAGGATTTTTCCTCCACCATTGTCGTCCTTGGTTTGCAGCTGCACTTGTTGGTACATATACTAAATCGACGTAGTCCTTCTCTTGAAATATGTTTTTTCTAGGTGACGGGTACAAAGTTCCACAGCTTGCTATAAAGAAACAATAACACGTATTCACCACGTGTACAGTAGTAAGTATAAACACGAATATGGGTTTTACGTGATTTTAACCATATTTCAGTCATATCATGTCGTTGTTTACTTGTATCAATGAGCTCTATGCTTAACTTGATAGTACAGCGACACTGTAATTACACGCCATAGACACATGACATAATACCCCACCCAGTCACATTATACAGACACCGGGCAGACTAAAGAAATTACACCTAACACAAACAATGAAACTATTAGTTTGTGAATGTAACAAAAAGATCAGTTGTAGGTTTTCCGAGAATATTTTATTTAGTTTCATCCCGCAGTAAACATTTCAAATAGTTGTATATATGTTATACGCACTCATAAAAACATATGGTTTTTCATTTGAAATTGAATAATATATTTGTTCAAAAACTAGAAAAAAAAATATCTCGATGTATACATGACACAGCCTGTAACACAGCTCTATCGATACATTTCCATGATATGTTGAAAGTTATGACCTAGCTAAGGTTGCAGGTTAAGTTTTTCTGAAACTGAGTATACTTCTGTAATATTGAAATCTGGGTCCTAAAACGTGTGAGGCTGAATGGTATGAATGATAAGAAAACAAAAACATTTAACGTTTTATGACCATAGGTCAAATGCTGTGAAATATTTTGAAGGTTATTTGCAATTTTCAATACTCACCTAGATGTAAATGAAGACACAATTCTAGACACAAATATGGTAAATTGAAGAAGATTTGTCGCAAAAAATGCACGGCAGTTTGGACGTGCAACCTACACTGCAGGTGGACATATTCGTCGTTTCGAGAGATGCCTATTTATGTTTTACTATCATATTATTATAATTAGTTTTTAAGTTCACATTAACAAACACTCGATAACATCTAAATGTCGAAACTACCTGAAGAAAAACATAATTGACATGCCTGGGACTCGCAAGTTCGGCACTTGAAAAAAATAATAAAAATAAGCATGGAAGCCAAATTAAGTGAAACTCAATTAATTGAACCTCTCCAGTTATTTCAGCATCGGTCTAATTCAACTGAATATATGTCTAATTCAACTAAAAAGAGGTCTTATTCAACTGAAGAAAGGTTTTATTTAATTGAACCTTTTTTTTTTGTTCATGAAACGTGACACATATTCATAATAACTCAAGGAACCCAAGGCAGAGTTATGCCACTTTCCATAAAACCTTAACCTGCAACATAGCCAATTGTATTAACTGGCCATAACTTGAAAAGTATTTGACCTATGTTCAAGAAACTCCATACATATGTGCGTGCATCTTACCACACAAAATATTGTTACCCATGACCAATAACTCTGACTTTCATTTTTGCAGAGTTTTTCCCCTTTTATAAAACTTTAACCTGCAACCAGAGCTGGCTCACAACTTGGCAAAAGGGATTTGTGGCCTCTGTGGCCGGGGTAGTAAATACGCTTAAACGTTCTCGCCTCTCACCGCTGTGGGTTCGAATTCCATTGGAAGCTCAACTTGTCAGGTGAGATAATGTCGATCCTTACGGATGGCCGGAGGTATACAGTACTGGTTCTACCCAGGGAAAAACTGGTGGTCATATAACTATACTGTACATAATGTATGCAGTATTCCGACGTCTAAAATAGTCAGTCACAAAACGTCTAAAATAGATTGCTGTATATCATTGACGTTGCTTTAACTCAATTTTACCAGAGTATATTGTGCAAATGTCTACATAGGCATCAATACATCACTGAAGACTAAGTTTCGACATATATTGGTATCTTATGCCCAAAACAACAACAACATGAACAAAACCAAAGTGATCCGAAACATATCGGGGGAGAAAACCCCTTTTCAAAGTTATTAAACCTCAAACACATTCAATAATTAGTTAATTTGTCGTTCTTTTTGGTTTGTTTAAGTGCCATACTGACAGGTAACAGATCAGATATGTATTTCTTCAGCTAAGTTATAATAATTAGTTGTTATCGAGTGTTTGCTAATGTGTATTTAAACAATATTTACAATAATATGATAGTAAAATATAAATAGGCATCTCTCAAGACGATGAATGTCCACCTCGAGTTTGTTCTTATTTCACAGCTCGCCTGCAGTGTAGGTAGCACACCTGATCGCCGTGTATTTTTTGCGATAAATATTCTTCAGTTTACCATATTTGTGTCTAGAAATACACATACTGGGAAAGTCACAAGATAAATGTAAAGGCCTGAATATTAAGAAAATAGCATCTACATGTGTTATGCGATTTCCCCCCAAATAAATTGCATACGACAGAAAGGATTTCGCAAGCATGCGTAAATGGTCGATGCCCAAATTCTGGGAATAGTCGCTTTGGTCAATTGGCTAGCACATGACATTCTTCGATTTTTTAATAAAACGGTTTTAAATACAAAAACAATCGTGCACAATGTTGAACACCGCAATTTCGATCGCTCGCCTGCATTACCGGAAATCCTCCGCCATAAACTCTCGGTATTGCCAAAGCAATGCTGGCGGTGTGATTCCCGGGCGTGCTATAATTGAATTGAATGTTGTTTAACGGCTATTCAACACAGTATAGGTTATTTAGAGCCGCCCCAGAGAGATGGGAAGGATACATAGGAATCCGGGAACCTGCCCTGCTCTTATTATCGAATAGATTCCTATGGTTCTTTAACGTGCTCGGAGCATAGACCGATACACGGAACCGCCCGGTTTACGTCCCCATCCGACGGACGAGGCCAAGGGGCGTGCTATAAATGTTGATGACTTAGACACACAGATCTTAGCCAAAGAAGTAAAAAAAAATCGATCGAAAATTTGTATGAATATTATGGTGGCTAATTTGTGCCATGTCGTATTGGCGTGTTGGCGGTGCGAAGACACGAGAACACGACAACACAACAGCACGACACATACCTTATTTGTCAAGTTGTCGCGTAAAATTGTGTCGTGTTGTATTTGTCGTGCAAAATAAGGTATTTGTCGTGCTGTCGTGTTTGTCGCGTTGGCGGGGCGAAGACACGACAACGCGACAAATAAAAGGCGCTAATACGACAGATTTAGGTATTTGTCGTGCTGTCGTGTTGTCGTGTCGACGGGGCGAAGACACGACAACCCGACAACAAGACAAATAAAAGGCGCCATCACGATATTTTCATGCCCGCCAACACAACAACTTGACACATAAATATGTCGGGTTGACGCCCACTGAATGTCGAGTTGTCGGGGAAAATATGTTGTGCTGTCGTGTCTTCGCCCCGCCAACACGACGACGCAACAACTCGGCAAATAAGGTATTTGTCGTGCTTTCATGTTGTCGTGTCTTCGCTCCGCCAACACGCCAAGATGACATAGCACAAATCAGCCACCATAATTTATAGAGCGTATTTATTGTAGATGAGGTGTAAAGAGTCTAGGACAACTGATGCCTTAAAATGTGTGTGTGTGTGTGTAGTTCTGAGGTTTAAAGTCCCTCCACCAACAAACAGGACAAGGTATCCCTGCCGCGATGGGCACAATAGAGTCTTGACTGATGATGCCTTAAAGCTACAGACCCTCTATTTAAATTGTTTTCTTCTTTGGAGGCGTGTCTTTCTTTGTAACTTTATGTTCACCAGCTCATGGCGAAATCGAATATTTAAGCGATCAAATTTAGCGCAGGACATCTTTTTTTTTTTGTATAGACGTCGAATAGTGCACATCGTACAAGTAGCATTATAATTTGCAGGGGAAAAAAATGTTGCCTCTCAAGGGACTTGACCACACGGTGTTCAAATATAATATATTCTATATTCTTATATAATATAATGCGTATATATAATTGACAATCAGTTACAGACTGCCGTTCAAGCCAATGAACTATAGGGGCTTCTTGAAAATATGGTATATTTAGTAGCATTTATTATAATGCAAAATAACTAAATACATCTGAACGCACCTCAGACGTATCAGTATATAGTTTGTGCGTGTGTATGAACTAGTTATTGCGTAATACCTATTTAGTGTTAAAAGTGTTACCATAAAATATCCGTGGTCTAGTGGTTATAACACATAAAAGCGAAACATTACCGGTTCAAATCCCGTTACGGGCAGCTTTTTTTTTGTTTTTTTTATGATATATAATCGGAAGCCATATATTGATCGATGTTACCTGTACCACCCCCGGTATCCGGATAAAACTACGGAGCGATACGACGAACGCGGATCACCCGTCCGTGAAAATATTTCCTAGTTGTGTCCCACAAGTAACGTTTGTGGACACGTAAACATATTTTCCAATCAGACTTTTGAGCTATATTTGTTTGTTAATATTGTCACTCTTAAAAACTAAAAATAAAATTATGGAGTTTGGTATATTTTAGTTATAAAATCAGCTATTTAACGTGAAAGTATGTTGATAAAGTCCTTCTAAATTGCAGAAAACTGTTTCTTTCTTTGTTTATTAGTGATTTTTAATATATGTTATTAGTGAATTTTAATATATGTTTTAACGGATTTACAGGCACCCATCCTTCCTCTAGATAACAGCATAGTATGCATGCTTTAAAACACCCGAGTATGAATGAAATATTGCGTGATCTATGGGTGGTGTCACAATCTTAGGGTATAGTTGAGGGCGGATAAGAAAAATTGGTAATACGGACGAAATCGGAGTTCGGATAAAACAAACAATGGTGAATATTATAGGATTTCATTAGTATTGTCATATTGCATAGGCGTAGAAGCCGGGGTTGGTGGGGGTGGGCAGTGGGGGAATACTGAGTGAAAAATGGCTAGCTTTCCGAAAAGTGCCCCCTCCCAGCCCTTCCCGATCCATATATGAAACATACCTTGTTGTGCTTTTTTGGCTTGTCATTTTTTTATAATTTGCCCCCACTCCCAACCAATCCAACACACACACACACACACACACACACACACCCTTGCCAATAATTGAAACGTTCCCACGCCTATGTATGATAGATATAGTATGTTTTAAAATTAAACTGAAACGGTCCATGATTTCGGACAAACAGTTCATTACTACAGGGCATGTATGTCGGACATCTTATTGAGAAGTTTACACAGTATGTGACATCATTTAACTTTAGCCCAGATATATCCCTAATAGGATGTATCAATGATGGATAAAGCAAATAGGAATATGGAATTATAAATCAATATCCTCCTTTTTTTTAAATCTCAACACGGATTCCTACTTTATCCAATGCATTCTCGAATTGCGCAGGGACACTTGGTATATTCCACCCCTTGGGCAATTCCGAAATAGTCCTATGCAATACCTGACTCGCCTCGAGCATTTTAATAATTAGTTCTATGTGTGTAGCAGTTTTGAAATCGCTCATATAACACTACGTAGAAAAGCTATATTCTCTGCTGGCCAGGCAACCTTATTAATTGGATAAATAATTATATAACTGATCGTAAACAAACAGTTTTCGTTGGTTCTTCTTTTTCTGAAATAAAAACTCCAAATACCGGCGTACCCCAAGGCTCTGTCCTAGGACCGTTATTGTTTTTAATTTATATAAACGACATAGCTGACTCGTTGCTTAGCACGGCAAGGATATTTGCTGATGACAGTTCTATTGCGGTATCTACACCCGACATAGATTATATGGAAACTACAATTAATGACGACCTGCGTAAAATATCGAATTGGTCAAAGCAATGGCTAGTAAAATGTAACTCATCTAAAACTGAAGTCATGTTCTTTTCACGTGCAAACAGAAACCGTCCGTTTTTGATATTTGAAAATACTCAACTTAACTTTGTTGACCATCGTTAACATCTAGGAGTTACCTTTAGTCATGATGCGTCCTGGCATCAACATATTTCAAATAGTGTAACATTTGCGTTTAAGGTTCTAGGTTCAATGCAATTAATGAAATTTAAATTAAAACGTCAAACGCTTGATCAAATATATAAATCTTACCTTCGCCCTGTTTTAGAATACGCGGCTATAGTATGGGATAGTTGTACGAATTATGAAAAAGACAATTTAGAAAAAATACAATATGAAGCCGCGCGAATAATTACTGACTCGTTTTGTCCCTATACAAGAAGAGTTAACTGAAATTGGTTGCGTCTCTCTGTCCGATAGAAGACACATCCAAATATTTACCTATAAGTTTAAAAATGGAGATTTACCGAGTTACTTGAATGAAATATTCCCCGCAACTATTTCAGAATCGAATCCTTATAACTTGAGAAACAGTCCCTTCGTTACTTTACCTTGAAGAACAGAATTGTTTTCGAGGTCAGTCTTACCGCCATCTCTAAAACTTTGGAACGAACTTGATATTAACATTCGCGAAGCACCATCACTTTCGAGTTTTAAAACTAGACTTTAAACCACCGATAGTACCCAAAGATACCTTTCAGTTCTACATGCGCGTTTGCGAAACAACTGCAGCAATTTAAACGCTGATCTCTATCTTAATCATTTTAGGGATACTACCAATTGTATATGTGGTGATGGTGTTGAAGATGTTGAGCATTATTTGTTTGGATGTGTAATTTACAGAAATAAAAGACGGCAATTATATTTAGACACTCGAATGTATATGTCATCCTTTAAGTCCTCCCATACTTGTATACGTCAGCGACCAACTAACGGACGAGGAAAACCGTATTCTATTTACTCAAGTTCAAAACTATATTAAAAACACTAAACGATTCCAAAATCCTTAACTTTGTATCGATATCTCATTGTATTTTGTCTATATCAACTGTCGCTATGTTTCAATCAGCCTATACGGGGATATGCGGTGTTATTTCGGTGGAGATAGCGTGGGGGTAGAATGGCACGGCAGAGTTTACATTTTTGGATTTTTTATTTTATTTTATTTTTTCTTCTTCGTTTTTCCCTATCAAGTTCATATTTAAATGTATTGTTACAATTTCAAATCGATAATCACGAACACTTTTTCAGCCACAATGGAGAGAATTGTAACTAATGTTGTAATAACGTGTAGTTCAATCATATTTGCAATAAAATATTATTATATATAGCTAAAAATGCTATCAAATACTTTTTATTTCATATAAGAGCTTAATTGTTAATATTATACTCCGAGTTCGTCGTATCGTTTGTGTTTGTGCTCCGAGTGTGGTCGTATCATAACCCGTCGTAAGTCGTATCCATTTTTATTTACACCCCTCCCACATTTTCCCCTGGTTTGCTATTTAAACAAGCTCTACGGGGCTTAGACTTTCAATTGCCTGTGTGTTATATATGTTTCTTGCAAGTTCAACACAAAAACATGGTGATCAACATCGTTCTCGGAAGAAATGACTCGAGCGAGATACGGTGCTGCGGTACAACTGAAATGATGTTTCAATGGCGATTGCATCACTTACTGAAAGCCAAATTTATGTTGAACTATATAATTACTGCCAAAAGAATAGTGCTAAAAAAACGAATGGAAAACAAGTTTATATATCTATAACAAAGACTTTTTAGACTCACCTAGAAAATATTTTCAATGGCGGTTGATCCGCGTTCGTCCTACCGCTCTGACGTGGTTTTATCCGGATATCGGGTGTGTGTACGATTGATTGATTAATTTAATTTAAACAATATTTTATTCAAGTACTGAATGGGATTGGACAACAGGCAATGCCTATGTAAGACCTCTCCCGTATCAAGGTACCTATAAACAATACATTCATATCAAACATAACATAAAATGTGGAATTGTAGTACAGTTTGCATATATTGGTTTGACAATTAACTTAGAATCTTTGAAACATGTGTACCGTGATTGTTTATTATTAACACGTTGTATTGTCAGAAAGAATTTAAGTGAGAAAAAAAAAAGAATAAATAGAAAGAAAATCATCCTGGAAATCAATACGAAATATATATAAAAATGTACCGATTATTACAAAATATAATGGTCTTAGTATGAGTTTCTGTAACCAATAGTTAATTTTGGAATTTAAGATAACTGAGAACAAAACAGACAAATAAAAAAAAAAAAATTAGAATAAAAAGGAAGAAAGATGACAAAATATAAAAAAATTCTAGCACTGTGACAAAACATATCTGAAAATGCAATAGTATATACATACATGTACACATTCATGCACATACCTATGTACACATACATATACATACATACATGTACATGCATCTATAATTCTACGAAAATCTCCTGGTACACTTGATGTATTTGTGGACGATAAGTACAATTTCTGAGTTCGTAGTATCGTCTAGATTGGAACTGCCATTCAGTATCAAGTCAATGTTGATATGCGTGACATCAACAAGATTGGCTAGGGTATCAAGTAAGTCATTTCTGAATTGGTTATACAGTGGACAGTTGAAAAAGAAATGAGTATTGTCCTCACATGGATTGCCACATTTCGGACATACTGCTGAATCTGTCAAGAAGTGGTCAAATAAATGCTTATTTAGATTACTTGAGTTATTTCTTAATTGACAGTGGATGATGTTATAATTCCTATTTCCTATATTATAGTGATATGGACTGTTAGTCCTATGTTCAATAGCCTTAAGTTTATGCTTAAATTATTCAACAGATGGTGCATTTTTAGCGTCTAAAGGTAAAGCATTCCACAATTTAATTGTACTCGGTAGAAAGCTGTTATAATATGATGTTGTATGACAAAGAGGGAGACGTAAGTTTAATCCTGAAGTTCGAAGGTTATAATTATTGTTTACAGGTAAGTATGGCTGGATTAAATTATACATGTAATCCGGACTTATGCCATAAATTATTTTGTAAATAGTTACAAGTTTATGATCTTTTCTTCTTTTTGTTAATGTTTCTAAGTTCAATTCATTATATAAGTATGATCTAGAGGAATTGCACCTGAGGCCTGTTATTATTCGTGCTGCTTCAACTTGGACGCTCTCTAATAGATCAGATTCTCCCTGTGTACAGTTATCCCATACGGAATCGCCATATTCCAGTATGGGTCTTATAAAGGCGATATATATTTTCAATAGAGAATGTCTGTCAAGTTTGTACTTAAGCATTCTTAGAATGTTTAATCGTGCACATGCTTTTTCGTATATATTTTCTATATGATGCGACCAAGTTGCATTGGACTGAATTGTTAATCCAAGGTGGCAATGTGACTCCACGTCTTGTACTATATCATTATCAAAGTAGACTGGTGGGTGGTTATAGTTTCTTCTAGTGCAGACAAGGCTTTTGGTTTTTTGGGGGTTAAATGTAACAGCCCATTTTTTTGACCATTCAGATATTTTGCAAAGATCATTTGTAAGAGAGTTGTAAGATTGATTGATTGAATGTTGTTTAACGGCTCATCAACACAGTATAGGTTATTTAGAGCCGCCCCAGAGAGAGGGGAAGGATACATAGGAATCCGGGAACCTGCCCTACTCTTATTATCGAATAGATTCCTATGGTTCTTTAACGTGCTCGGAGGATAGACCGATACACGGGACCGTCCGGTTTACGTCCCCATCCGACGGACGAGGCTAAGGATAAGTGTCTTGCCCAAGAACACACCGACGGAACTCAGTGGCACCACGGAGGGGGTGTGTGTACGAAAGCCAGATAAAATGTGATATTTTACGTGTGTGTGTGTCGTTCGAAGGTTTAACGTCCCTCCATCCGAGGACCCGATAGGACGTCCTAAAGGGATGGGCACAAAAGAGTCTGGACGGTGCTTCTTGTAGTTCTGCGTTGTATCTGCGGTGATGGGTGCTGTCGTCTCGGTTGAGTGTGTAGTGTCGTGTCGCTGCTGCTCTAAGTAGTTGTCGCTGTGGCGGTGAGGTGGGTGGGTGGTCTGGACGACATCCGCTACGGTGGTTACTGCTGTCAACTGACTACTGGGCTAGTATGTTCTGACACCATCACAGTATGACCCCTGCGCCGCACAAACCCTCCGACGTCCTGTACATCTTCCATCTTCGGTCTTCTGTCATCAGTCTTCGGCTTCGATAACGCTGAGGCAGTTAGTGTCTCTCGGCTTCTGACTTCTGACACCTGACCTCTAACTTCGGTGTAGCCATCTGGTGATATGTGCTGTGACGGGACGCAGGAGATATCACTCTCGGTCAAATGAAACTCCATGCGAATACAGTATACGGCAATGGCGTAAAGGGCTGGCAAGGTGACCCTATACAAACATCATGAGTGTCATCAGTGCCCACGCTGCGACGTGCACGCGGTGAAGATCCAGGTGGATGTAATATTTTACGCATCGATTCTGGCTTATATTCCGACTTTTTGGCCGCTCGTCGAATTGAAACTACTTCACCCGTGTCTCGTTCATATTCATGAGTTAGTTCTAGTTTATGTATAGCGTCTGTAGCTGTAATTACATTAAACACGGACCTTTGCGGACTAATGGCGTCCTGGAAGCGTGATCAGTGTCAATCCAAATACAAAGGAAAACCATCCTACTGTGTTTCAAGTTCATATGATATGTACACATGCATTAAATTGAGCCGCATGTCACCTTCTGTATTTATGAAAATGTTTGATCAGAAAAACTCGCCGACTCGGCTGCTTTCTGTTGTTAAATCATAAAAAATAATTCATGTTGGGTTTATGTTGCTAACAGTTGTACATATAAAAATGTACACGAATAAGTTAACAGAGAGGCGCGTTTCACGTGATTTGCGGACACATCGTGTTAGGTCCACTGGTCAAAATTAATATAGCAATGCTAACATTTAACCAGTTTAGTTCTGTACAAAGTGAACCAAATATTTTCTATACTGATTAACCCAAAAGCATGTTAGCTTCTTTTATACAAAGACATCAATGATCTGAAACGATGTTTACAAAACCGTTATTATTATTATTAGTAGTAGTAGTAGTAGTAGTAGTAGTAGAAGTAGTATATTAGTTATTTATTATTATTATTATTATTATTATTATTATTTATTTTTTTATTGTTATTTTATTATTATTATTATTATTATTATTATTATTATTATTATTATTAGTAATCCTGTAACATCTATATAATACTTTTTTTGTATTCTCATATTTTGGTCAGAAATCCATAAACAGCATCGTTAGATATTGTGTATATGGCCGTTTGTTGATGTACATGTGCACGTGTTTAAAATTATATTTGATGATTTATCAACATCGATATATAAATGTATTGTGTAACACTGTTGCTGGTCATATTTAAGAAACTTAATGAATAAAGAAAATTCGAATTCGATCATAAAACAAAATTGCAACAGCCTTTTAAAGCAGATAATGAATTCATATTAATGATCTATACAATCATGTCAACTTGACAAAATCTAGCATGAAAGTCGTCGAGTTTTCAAGCCTATTTCATTAACAAGAACTAAATCGGACGGATCAAGCAGGCTACTTAAATACATACGCACATTGAATATGAAACTGAAACTGATTGTGATTAATTCGATATATGATTATGGTTTTGTTCGTATTTGGATTGACACCCATAATTCTTCCATATCGACTACAGTCCCTTTAACCGAAACCAGTAAGGTCAATTTCAATAATGGTAACCCACTTTACTTTAGTATGAATGGTCCTATAGAAACCACAGCACGGGGCGGTGTGGGGGAGTAGATTATTTGGTTACGTACAACAAAACGGAGCTAACCAGAATCAATGAAGCGTAAAATGTAGTCACATGCGATGTATCTTTGTAACAATATTGAAGAGTCTAGAGCTGTATATGACTTAAAGTCTTATCTAATGAAACCCTTTAACCAAGGGTAATACTACCAAATGATAAAATGTTCATATGAAGACAGTATGTGAAAAAAATAAAAATTGACACTCCTTTAGATTGGATTATGACCATTCAACATTTATATCATCAATTTGTTTTTTTGTTTTTTTATCCAGACATAAATATAATATATGTTTGGAAAATATGTTCTATTGTGTTTTATGTTCTACTTATAGATCAGGCTCTTCATGATTAATTGAATTGAATGTTGTTTAACGGCTATTCAACACAGTATAGGTTATTTAGAGCCGCCCCAGAGAGAGGGGAAGGATACATAGGAATCCGGGAACCTGCCCTACTCTTATTATCGAATAGATTCCTATGGTTATTTTTAACGTGCTCGGAGGATAGACCGATACACGGGACCGCCCGGTTTACGTCCCCATCCGACGGACGAGGCTAAGGGAAAGCGTCTTGCCCAAGAACACACCGACGGAACTCAGTGGCACCACGGAGGATTATTAAGTGACTGTTTAAGAAAACAGGCGCATGTAATAAATCTTCATAAATAAATGTAGATATTATTTGAAATTCTGTTTAAAAAGACGTTAAACCACATACATACATATTTGACAGCACCATACAATGTCATGTCTTAGGAATTGTTTAACTCCATAAAAATAAATAGTGTGTGTAGCTATACACTAGTATACAACTGCGTCATAAATGTTTAAAACTACTTGTATTAACTTGAAATAACACAAAGTGTACACACGAACCTGCTTCACATGTGTTCCATATTACCAGCATCACTATACACGTAAAACCAATCATTTTAGTAACAGTATAAATAAACACACATATTGAAACACTGCACACGTTAAATATCCTCAAATATAATGTACACACACCGGATGCTGAGCAAACTATGACTATACCAGTGAATTAATGATAATTTATCCGGAAATCCTCAATTTACATAGAGTACGAATAACGGACACATTATTGTCCCGCTCAAGTTTTGATGTAATTATGTGTCATTACATATTACTTAAGGATTTTCTGTGACAGATGAGTTGGGGAGTGAGTAAGAGATGTCTGAAGGAACACACTTTCTGGGGTGGGTGGGGTGGGGTGGAAGAAGGACTTTGAAGAGGTAGTGGTTCTGAAGGGGTGGGGGAGGCAAGGGGGTTCTCATAACAGGATATTTGCCGATAACAGTTAACAGTAAATTATAAAACACAACAGTACATCTAACGCCCCCACTCTCTCTCTCTCTCTCTCTCTCTCTCTCTCTCTCTCTGTGAAGGGAGTTGGGGAGTGAGTAAGAGATGTCTGAAGGAACACACTTTCTGGGGTGGGTGGGGTGGGGTGGAAGAAGGACTTTGAAGAGGTAGTGGTTCTGAAGGGGTGGGGGAGGCAAGGGGGTTCTCATAACAGGATATTTGCCGGTAACAGTTAACAGTAAATTATAAAACACAACAGTACATCTAACGCCCCCACTCTCTCTCTCTCTCTCTCTCTCTCTCTCTCTCTCTCTCTCTCTGTGTGAAGGGAAAATAGTATACAGCTGGTGTGTGTGTGTGTGTGTGTGTGTGTGTGTGTGTGTTTAAAGTCTGGAGGAAAACAAAGTTGGGGTTGTGAAGAACTTTCTGAAGGGTGTTCTGCATATCATCCAAATTTTATCGAATTCTGTTTGATGAGTGTTATAACATTTTCTAGAAATGTACAGACGAAGAATTTAGCTGTGACTTGAATATGTCAGCGTATGCGTTTCGGGACAGGAATGAAGCGTTTCACTTTGTTCAAGTTGACAGTTTGTTTCTTGTTTCAATCTGGGTGATGGAAAACCCTCACATTGAAAGTTTGCAAGATTATACTATGTGACGATAAATCATTACCTGAATTATTTTTGAAAATGTAACGAATGAATGAAGAATGAAAGATGATGGAAAATCATGACCATGAGAATAAGTGTTTATGATGAAATAATTTATAATTTTATTCATAAAAATAACCTCTTTTTCAAATACCATTCTGGCTTCCTACCAGGTCACTCCACAGTTTATCAACTTATGGATATGTATCACCACATTTGCCAAGCTTTCGATGCCAAACAGTACACTTGTATAGTATTTAATGATATCTCAAGGGCTTTGATCGCATCTGGCATCTTGGCTTTCTATTTAAGCTAAAGCAAAACGGTATTAATGGTAAGCTTTTGTCTTTGCTATCAAATTATCGTACTCAGCGAGTAATGGTCGGTACAACATCATCTGAGACTAAATATTTGAACGCTGGGGTACCTCAAGGATTGGTTTTGGGTCCTCTTCTTTTCTAAATCTATATAAATGATATTGCTGAAAATATCCTTAGCATTACTTGCCTCTTTGCAGACGATAGCTATCTCTCTCTCTCTCAATATCCATATCCAGTATTGATGATATGGAGGGTATTTTAAATCATGACCTACATATTATAGCTCAGTGGTCGAAACAGTGGCTTGTTCAATTTAATCCTAGTAAAACTGAAGTATTATGTTTCTCCTTAATCACACTGATCGCCGTTCGCAACTATTTTTAGATGACGTTCAACTCCCATTCGTTGATACTCACAAGCATTTGGGTTTAATTCTTAATTCAGATGGTAAATGGCACGAACACATTAACAGTATTGTAACATCTTTGAAACGCAAATCTATTGTGTGGGATGGTTGTTCTGTTTACGATAGAGAAAGACTCGAAAAAGTTCAATATGAGGCTGCTCGCATCGTGACTGGACTAACGCGATCAGTATCCATCAATAACTGGATGGTTATCATTATCAGATAGACGGAAAATGCAAAAACTTACTATTGTTTATAAATTAAATAGTGGCATAATTCCATCGTATGTTACCAATCTATTTCCTCCATTTGTTCAAGAAAACAACACACATAACCTTAGATATGGTAACAACTACGAGACCATAGCAAGACGAACGGAAATATTTTCCAAATCATTTATTCCATCCGCTATAATTACTATGTGGAACGATCTATCACCCGAAATCAGAAACTTCGAATCGCTTACCGCTTTTAAACGAAAACTTCTAAGATCTGTATTCTTACTATTTACCTGTAATATGGCTCACGATCACTAGCTGTTCTACATGCACGAATTCGCAATTCATGCAACAATCTTAATAACGACCTTTATATAAATCACCTAAGACTATCACCAAGTTGCTATTGTGGGTATGAAACAGAAGATGCCGAACATTTCATTTTTAAGTGTAATATATTTCAAAACCAACGACATGTCCTGTTTCAATCTACTCCTCGCTTTCATCCGTTAAATGTGAACACTTTGCTTTTTGGTAGGGGACACATATCCGACGCGGAAAACGAATTGATTTTTAATGCCTTTCAGATCAACATTAGTGAGACCAAACGTTTCAAACACTAACACATTCTAACAAATCATTTTCAAACGTAAATACTATTCTGACTCACTGTATTGGCAACTTGTGCACTACCTCATCTTCTTCCTTCATAACTTTCATACAGCTTACTCCTTTCCTCTTCTTACTCCTTTCCTCTTCTATCGTAATTATATTTCACAACAACGAACAAAACCTACAACAGCATACATATATTTATCTTTACTTTGTTTACAATTCTTTGTAAAAATAAATATGTAATTATTTAGCCATGTACGTTTTTGTAACACATTGTATTTTGAAGGGCCGTATCTGATGTTGGTTTAAACATATTTTATTTCAAAGATAACGCATTATACAATTGTTACATACAATAGGTAAATGGCTGGAACGAAATCAAAATGCTTATAGAGATCCTCTCTCTTGTAACTGATGTTGATAGAACTTGTGGCCCGACCCATTTGCTTACTATGCAATAAAAGATGTTTAAATAAAAAAATCAAGGAAGAGTGCATACATCCCAATACAAATCTAATTGCCTATAAATATTGAGGTCATTAAGCTCAATCTCTGTGACTTAAAAGAAGAATACTGCTTAAGCCTACTGGTCCGAGGCCGAAGGTAAATTGTGGCTTCTGGTGGCCCTTCTCTGTGTTGGTTTAATATGCGAGCGTGTCTACTGCGCAGACTCGGAAAACTACTAGCATCACATTTCATTGGATGGTTGTGCCAATGTTTGTTGATTCTGCTCTTTAAAGCATTTACACTCGGTGCTTGGACAACTGTATCGGGTAGGGAATTCCAATCGTCCACTACTCTGATACTAAAGGGATTCTTCCTATCGTCAGTTCTGGCACATGTTTTAAAAAGTGTTAGAGCATTTCCTATAGTTCTGGTATACATTGCTGGTGCGGAAGAAAGATTTGGACTAAAGATTGGTCAAATCCTCTGAGAATCGTGAGGACTTACAGCATGTCAGATCTCCTATACTGGGGTGTAGGAATGCCTGGTGGTGTAAACCTTTCACTGTATTTAAGGCAGGTAGGCTAGTGGGCGTGAGAGGTATTGCTCCGTATATTACCTCTCAAGAACAGACTTAATAAGATTATAGGCAAACAGTAAAACATGCTTCATTACTGAGAGATATGACAAACTTGGTGAAATACGAAAAATTTATAAATCATCTATATATATGTATGGTATGGAAAATTATAAATCATCTATATATATATATGGTATGGAAAATTATGAATCATCTATATAATTATGTATAATCATATGGTATGGAAAATTATAAATCATCTATATATATATATGGTATGAAAAATTATAAATCATCTATATAATTATGTATAATCATATGGTATGGAAAATTATAAATCATACATATATATAAATGGTATGGCAAGTATAAATCATATATATATATATGGTATGAACAATTATAAATCATCTATATGTATATGGTAAGGAAAATTATAAATCATATATATCATACATATATATGGTATAGACAGTTATAAATCATCTACATATATGGTATAGTTTATTATAAATCATCTATATATATATATGGTATGATAAATCATTGTACACTTGTGGAAAAAAAATATACATAAATGCTAACATATTAGTGCTCAGAATGTTTTTGTATATTTTTCCACAAATGTATTGCAGTATGTATATTTTTTATGTATGATCTGTGTAACTCTCTGATAAAGCCGTAAAGGCGAAACGTAACGAGAGTTAGTTATTGGAGTAGAATTTTCAAAATCAACATCATGATAAATTCTGTCAGTTCTTGTTGAAAAATCAGAAAATAAGTGCTTATATTCATGTATTAACTATTTCATCTCATGTCTCTGTGATACTTCTAGATGTGACCGTTTTTCAAAATGTCACTGTTTTGTAATTTCGCTAAACCAGGATCATTTTTGTCAAACTGTCCATTCTCATTATGTAATCCGTCACTGAAATTTTCAAGTGGGACAGAGGAAACTACATTAACTAACATTTAATATATTGATATGACAAAGTCGACATTGCTTTCGCCTTCCAGGAGTATTGATAATATATGTGTATATATACCAGTAGGTTTTACACCTTCTTTTTGTTGTTGCATCCGTTTCAAAGTAAAGCACTCAGAAATGAGGTGACCCTTCTTTTTGCAATAATTGCAAGTACTTTTTGATCAGTACTCTCATTAGTTGCTTGATGTTTAGAATTGTACCAGGCTGTGATGTAGAAGTACTATCGTATGAGTGAGAGCGTTTCTAGGGCTTGATCTTTTAACAAAAGAAACCTTGTGAGTTAGCGAATAATCATCGGCCAAACGTGCAGCATCTTTCAATGTTTCGGCCTTTTGCTCATCTAAATAGGTGTTAATATCATTGTTAATGCACCTTTTGAACTCTTCATTTAAAATAAGTTGCCTCAACTTATCATGAATGCGCTCAAAAGTTTTGGATGCAAACCATCTATCAAATAATTGTTCTTTGGTTCGAGCAAATTCAACATGTGTTTGATCACTTTCTTTCTTACAAGTTCTAAACTTCTGCCTACATGCCTCTGGTACCAATTCATAATATTTTAAGATAGTATCTTTAAAAGTTTGGTATAGGGAACTTTGTTCTACAGTTAACTGGTAAACCTAACGGGCTTTTCCAATTAAAACACTCTGTAAATGTTATGTCCAATGTTCTATTGGCCATTTCAAATTTTCAGTAATTTTCTCAAAATGAAGAAAATATTTGTCAACTTCCTTTTCCTGAAAAGGTGGTACTAATATAATACGCTTTGTAACATCAAAAGTAAAAGATGAGTGGATGAGGTGTGATGCTGGAATTGCCTTGCATGCCAAATTATTGTTTATCTCTAATTCTAATACTCTCCTTTTTCTTCTTTCTGTTATTTCATTTCTTTTTTTATTCATTTGCATTTCTTTTTCTTTCATTTCTTTTTGTTTCATTTCGTTTTCTAATTTCATTTTTTTCCAATTATATTTCTTTTACTCTTTCTTCTTCAATATTGAAAGGAATAAATCGACGTGGCTGTGCAAATAAGTACAAACCCGGGGGCAACTATATCCCCGCTCAATGATATTAAATCGAAAGATCTACGTCAAATTAAAACAGTAGTTCTCTACGTCGGCGGCAACGATGCATCGAATGGAATATCACTTGATAATTTCGCCGCCGAATACCAACGTCTCATCGACAGGGTTCTTGGAGAAAAGTGCTCGGTAAAACTGTGCACACTGTGCCCCAGAAAAGATGTGGATGTCATTCCGTACAACGATGCGATAAAACAACTGGCAGAAATTAACTCAATACACGTGATTGAATGCTTCAGCTCGTACATATACGGGGACGGGACCGCCGCTACACATCTCTTCATGCGCGACGTTATACGTTTATCGAACAAAGGGACCAGTACATTCGTACAGAACATACATAAATCCTGTGAGATTATTAAACCCCGCACTGATAAGAACCATCAGGGTTTCCAAACTGTAAGACAATATATACGTCCGAGATGGAGATATAGCCATAGAAATGTTGACTTTAGATGGAGGCAATAGGAAAACTAGAGCGAACCCAGCTATCATACAAACTGCACTAATAAGTACGATATTCTTTTAAATTTGTGTTCACACTCTGAAAAAAGAGTATGATAATACTGAAAAGTGTACTTGCTTTCAAACTAATGACTCTGTAAATGATACTCAAGCTTCCAAACCTGTGAACGAAAATGAGAATTGTCCTCTAAACAGTAACTATGTTAATAGTGCGTGTACATATCTGAAACCTATTAGCACAAATTGTAAATTGGATGGTAGTGGAAGGATGGATATACATTGTAACACACATGTTTCAGAATCATTTTTCAAATTAAAACAAAAGGGATTAAAAATAGCAAACCTAAGTGTGCAATATATAATGCCTAAGCTTGACGAGTTAAAAGTACTTCTTCGGCATCATTATTCTGTCAATATTTTAGGCTTGTGTGAGACATTCTTTCTGAAAATGTATCGAATAATGAACTTCATGTTGATGGATATAAATTTGAAAGAAAAGATAGAACTCATAAACAGGGAGGTGGTATTGTAGTATATATTAGTGATGAGATTCCATCAGTACGTAGATTTGATCTTGAAAATGCTTTAATAGAAAGTATTTGGCTAGAAATACGTTTTCAAAATAGCAAGCCATTTATTCTGTCTTTCATATATATACCTCCTGATTCCTTACAATCTTGGATTGATACTTTTGAAGATCAGTATAACGTTTCCTCAAAGGAAATCGAAGAAATATACATTCTAGGTGACATTAATATCAATTACTCTCCTACGGCTGGCTTTGACAATCAAAAATTGTCAGATTTTCTCATTAATCAAGGTCTTGTGTAATTAATCAACATGCCTACCAGAGTGACAATTTCAAGTTCTAAAATAATTGATCATATCTATACTACACATCCTGAAATGTAATCGAAATAAATGTACCATTCATATGCATGAGTGATCATTATCCTGTATGTTTTATTAGGAAAATTAAACGACAAAATCAAGATTCGCTAAACGGTCATACAGCTATTAATTACAGATCATTTGGCAAATTTGATGAACAAGAATTTAAAAATGAGTTATATAATTCAGGAATAAATACTGCTGAAACACTCACTGATCCAAACACTTCACTTGAATAGTTATGCTCTTTCTAAGCATGCTCCTTTAAAACAGAGACGAATTAAACGCCCAAAACAGCCTAAATGGTACTCTGATAAAATTAAAGAGGCAAGCGAATTACGTGATAAGTTCAATAAAGCTAAAACAATGGCCAGAATATAAAAAATGGAGGAATAAAACTAACCATCTGATTACTTTAGGTAAGAAAAAGCTTTTTGCAAATGCAACTAGAGATAAAAAAAGACCCTAATTTTATTTGGTCGCATCTTAAATCAATATCTGCACAGACCAATCAAACTGTTATTAAATTACCACCAATTTTAAATATTAATAATGTTACAATTGAGGGGGAGAAAAATATAGCTGACGCTCTAAATGACCACTTTGTTAATATTGCTAATACAATAAACAAAACTCCACTATATGCAAATAACTAGGCTGAATTAAAAAAAACGTATTGATAATAAATTAAAACAGGCAATATTTAAATTAGATTACATCTCGATTTTCGAAGTGAGGCTAATAATTGATAAATTAGATATAAATAAAGCAAAAGGTATCGATGGTATTGGACCTCGTATTATAAAAGCAGAATCGGATTGTATCATTAATGCTATCACTTCGATCATTAATAAATGCATAGATCAAGGCATATTTCCTGATCAGCTAAAAAAGGCATGCCTGTTATCAATACATAAAAATGGACCAAAAGATGACCCGAACAATTATAGACCTATCTCATTATTACCAACAATTTCCAAAATCTTTGAGAAGCATGTTGCTGCGCAACTGCACTCTTTCTTTCAACAATTTCATATTTTGTACTCGGCTCAATCTGGATTTCGTAAAAATCATTCTTGCCAAACAGCACTTATTAACCTTGTTGATAGCCGGTTGGAACAAATTGATTCAGGCAACTTTGTTGGCAGTGTTTTCCTTGACATGAGAAAGGCTTTTGATATGGTTGATCATGAGATACTATTATACAAACTGCATTTGTATCATTTTTCGACTTTAACAATACGTTGGTTTCAGTCATATCTGTCTAACAGGACACAAGTAGTCCGAGTTGGACAGTATCAATCTGAGGAGAGAATCATCAATTCAGGTGTCCCTCAGGGATCCACACTAGGACCACTTTTGTTCTACTAAAACAACATGTATGCTATTAGGTTCAAAATATAAAATAAACCATTCTCGAAAACTCACGCTTTCGATAGATAATTGCCTGATACAATCAGTGTCTTCTCAAAAACTTCTCGGAATTACAATAGATCAACATCTAAAGTGGGATGTTCAGATAAGCAAAGTCTGTAATCATATATCGAGTAAATTCACTCTGGTAAGACGAATATCTAAATATTTGACACTTGATATGAAAAAGCTATTCTATAATGCATATTTAGTTCCAATATTTGATTATGGATCTATCCTCTGGAGTACTTTTACTAAATTAAATTTTACAAAGGTTGTTTCTTTACAAAAAAAGCATTGCACGCTGGATTTTGATAAAACCTTTACATACACCTTCTGCAAACCTTTTCAGTGAGTTAAACTAGATGTCATTTGAAACAAGATGTAAATTTCAGGTAGGTGTTTTAGTTAATAAAGCAATTCATAACCTTACACCAATATACATAAGTAAATTAATAACATTTTCTGAAAATAACAGGTATAATTTAAGATCATGCATTAAACATGACATTAAACATCCTAGACCTAAATCCGAATATTTAAAGCAATATTTTACCTATGTTGCCATGCGGATTGGAATTCAATCACAGAACATATCCGGACTTCTGTATCTTTTTATGCTTTCAAATACAATTATAAACTGTTTCTATTTCAAGATAACAGGTGTTCTGCTCAAACTAAGTTGTGTTAATAGTGAATACTTGTTTTGAATGCCAGATTGAAACATATTATTAATGTTACGTGCATGTATTCACTTGCTATTGTTTATAAGTTGCTGTTGTTATCAGAAGGCCTCATGGAAGATAAGTGTTGTGCAATTGTTTGTATAATCTTAATGAGTTGTACCTTCATGAAATAAAGAATTTATTATTATTATTATTATTATTATAGCTAGATTAAAGGAGGTACATCAGACATTTTAGAATGGTTCAATTCATGATAAAAGGGTCACATCTGACTCAAAATATGCTGTAAGCATTTTGTTGTTGAGGTATAAAATTTGAGTTCACCCATACATGTTAATGAAACTGGGCAGAAAATGCTTGCATTTACCCTGGTGCATAGGATAGCATCTGTTACTCTGCAAAATGAATTTACTTGTAAATAAGAGTACTTTTAAACTCATTCATTATGTTAATACCGTTTAAAATAAAATATATCTTTATTTTTCAATATTTAGTTGGAACCCTAAACCCCACAACATAGCTTGATGTACTCACTCGAATTAAAACATTTACACTACAGTAATGTCTGTTTTATGATATACAAGCATGTATCCATATTAAATATCTTAGTGTTTATCCGAATACCTAAGTGTAAGAAACAGCGAATGATTGGGACTACCCCTACCTACAAACAGTTGGTACATGACGTAGCCTCATGGTATATCAGAGTCGATTCCCCAAAACACAGAATCATTATCAATAGCATGTGTACACTTCTAGTTTATAAACATAACAAAATACATTACATAAGTATATGTACAGGCAGATACAAATGTGTCCTCTAAAACAATAAAGTGAAAGTTTTACTTAATGGCGAAAACTATGTAATAGTTTAAGTCAATAAAATTTCTTCTTCTTCTTCTTCTTTTTCTTCTTCTCAATATGCAAACTAGATTTTCTAATGTTAAAGGCTTTAGAATTATACAAACGCGCATATTTCATTTCATTTTAACATTTGTGAAATTGTAATGTTTAATTTTTATTTCATTTTTAATTCTTTTAGATTTAATTTACTTTAGACCAAAATTGTAATCTACATTGAAGTTATAAAACAACAAATGCAGATGCGAGACTGTTAGAGGAATGAACTACGTCCAATAATGCTGTTATAAAAAAGTATAACCAAAATATGTCTCTCTCACTCTCTCTCTCTCTCTCTCTCTCTCTCTCTCTCTGGCTGAAAGAGAGAGAGAAAAACAGATAGATGAATTGGTTAGAAGTAAAAATAAATAGTGAGGACAATACCCCGCCCCTACCCTCCTACATGACTCAGTCTTCAAACGAGCAATCATTTAAACAATAGTATATATAAGGACAAGACGTTTGTCCACATATGGTCATAACTGGTATGATGTCATCACATGGCAGGAATATGTGTCCTCACTCTTCCCCCCCCCCCCCCCCCCCTCTCTCTCTCTCTATATCTCTCTCTCTCTCTCTCTCAACAAAGATCTTACATGGGTGCTCGTTTCCGCATATAAAACAAGGATGCAACAAGTTGGCGAGTAAAATATGAAGATTACTTAATATGTTTCTTATTTTCCTCATATGAAACGAACTTCCTCATATAAAACGAACAACTGTAAAAATTTCCTTTTGCTATGACCTCATGTATTTTAATTATGCGCTAACAAGGATAAAGTAGAGACATTCCCATTCAACAATGATATGGTTAAAGGGACACATGGCAATCTTGATTTTTTGAAAACTCGCGGCGTCCCGTTAGTTTTCCTAAATAACATGCATTATTTCAATCATTAATAATAATTATAAGAATAGTATACACCAAGTTGTCTTTGTATATTACTGACTTTTGATAATACTGCACCAATAATATATTTCTACATTCGGTAAAATAACATAGAAAATTGAAAACACAAAATTTTATTTAATGATATGCAAGCCGGTTTAAAGTCAAAATGTTCCTTGATAAATAAGTAGAGACGATAATATTGATGCTTGATAAAAACATCAAGATTGCCGTGTGTCCCTTTAAAGTGTGGGTGGTTAAATCTTGCATGGTTTCATCCGATGTTATTACATATTAACAATCGAAATTTATAAAATGGGTTGATAAATAATATTATCACATAATATACAATTATGGACTTTTCAGTTGTTATACATGATGTGATATGCACCAAAAAAATCATTATTGACCGAGGCGATAGCCGAGGTCAATAATGATTTTTTGGTGCATATCAACATCATGTATAACAGCTGAAAAGTCCATAACTGTTTTATTATATAACCCTCAATTTACAATTATATAAAACAGGTCAATATCAAAAAAACAATTATATAAAACAGGTCAATATCAAAAAAACAGGTCAATATCAAAAAAACAGGTCAATATCGCTAGATATTTTTTCTAAAAAATTACTTTTTAGCTGAAAACGCGTCTATTTATAGGTTATATAATAATATGCGGTGTTGGAGTGTAATAACACCATTCAACATTTTTCGATATTCCACTAGTGGTATAACATAACGTTAATGATGTCATGGACTACGTTTTCTGCCGCAATGTGACGTTAAATGGAAACGCAACTCGGAAAATGCTGTTATATAATATATATACTGCACACTTAATTCCATGTAATATTTACTAAGAAATCCTGAACCTGAAGCTTTCAATGTAACAAGTTATCATTATTTACTAAATATGTTCCTTTAATCGAAAAAAAAAGTATACAAATGAAAATACAAATTATACATAATGAAATTGATTGTCCTGATCTACATTCACTAGACGTAAATGCATTTACCTAGAGCACAAGCAGATACAGTGGGGGCGCACCACCCCCCCCCCCCCCCCACACAAATGAACACACACACACACACACACACA